>JAHHZJ010003320.1:0-122983 GCA_021437245.1 Aegilops speltoides
GTGTTTCTTCAATCTCGATCTTCTGCTCGGCCGCCCAGAGACCAGCAGCACCGGGACTGCTGCTCCCTCCTCCGTGGCTGGATGTCTTGCCGCGAAGCCATCCCTCTAACCACCCACACATCCTATTATTTTCCGGTGACGTCAGCCTCACCCCGTGGCCGACCAGTCAGCGCTTGTTCTCCCCTCAGCGTGGGCATCCACTGCGGTGGCTTCGCCGGCTCCGGGTGGTTCTCTTCTGGGCCTCGCCCTCGTCCACAGCGTTTGTGCTCTCGGTGGCGAGGTCAACATGGTCGACAAACAACAGCCATCGGAAGAGGTGACATTAGGGGCCACAGGAAAATGCCTCCTTATTACAGCAAAATAATGATTCCTCCACCTGATAGCTGGGACCCACCGGAAGGGTCTCTGTATTTCATGAAAAAACGTTCCCCCCGCTGTCAGCTCGGACCCACCGGAAATGCCTCCTTATTACGCACAAAAAATGAATACTCCCCCTACTAGCTGGGACTCACCTTGGTGGGAGGCTGACTTGTGGGCCTACTAAGTTTACGGGGACGGAGGGCTTTGTCAACTTAGTTAATATGAACAACTCTAGCTCTGTACGATGTCCATCCAACGGCCGTAGTGCTTCTTCAACCTCTGGTCTTCGTGCTCCAGCCGCCCAAAGCAGCGCCGGTCGTGCCGCGTGCTCCTGCCTCCCGTGGCCGGCTATGATGCCGCGGAGGCCTCACCGCCCCCTACTACTCCCACTGCTGGCCAGGCCATCCCTCTACTCACCCACACCCCCTATTATTCTGCAGCGACGGCAGCCTCACCCTTGTACTCCTCTTCGCGTGGGCATCCACTGATGCGTCTTCCCCGGCTCCGCGTCGTCCCCTTCCTAGGCCTCGCCGTCGTCCACCGCCATGGTGCTCTCGGCGCGGCGTGGTCAATGTGGTCAACGACCGTCTTCCATCGGAAGAGAATCTTGTCGTGGAGAGGTGACAATTTGGGTCCACGGCGGCCGCAAGGAAGTGCCTCCTTATTACGCGCAAAATAATTAATCCTCCACCTGAGAGCTAGGACCCACCGGACGGGCCACCGTATTTCGCAAAAAAAAAACGTTTCCCCCTTGACTGCTGGGACCCACCAGCTACACCTTCGCATGCAAGGAAGTGCGTCCGGGCAAAAAAAACGATTCGCCCCCCTGACTGCTGGGACCCACCAGCTACATCTTCGCACGCAAGGAAGTGCGTCTGGGCAAAAAAAAAATGATTCTCCCCCCTGACTGCTGGGACCCACCAACTACATCTTCGCACGCAAGGAAGTGCTTGACAGTCGGGACCCACATGGTCGAAGCGTACGTAGCGTTGTCATTCTGGTCACGAACGTGTACGTACATATATACTAGTCGATGTAGAGGCGCGCACGTGTCGTAGTAGAGGCGCATACGTGTCATAGTAGAGGCACGCACGTAGCATGTACACGTACGTACAGCAGATAGGGTGCAAGAAAGAAAATACGGCCATGTATGTGTACATACGGGCGGGGTATCGAACGCCTACTCGCGCATGTGTACATGGCTGGGTCGGAACGGAGAAACAGCATCGTTGTCGTGTTCATGGGGAGCCAACCGGCTGGGTCAGAACGGAATGCGTGGTCGTGTTCATCGGGAGGACTTGGGACGAGCAGCGATGGAAGCGAGGCTGGTGTACCCGCGAGCGGAGAAGCAGACCTCCTACGTTGGAGCGGGTCTGATGATAGGGAGGGTGTGGCGTACCGCAAAACGGAGGAAATGAACCTCCTACGGTCGAAACGGGGGTCCTATTGATCGGGAGGGGTGTGGCGTACCGCAAAATGGATGAAACAGACCTCCTACGGTTGAAACGGGGTCCTGTTGATCGGGAGGGGTGTGGCGTGCAAAAGCAGATGAAACGGACCTCCTACGGTGAAGCAGGGGTCCTATTCGCCGGAGGGTGTGGTGTACCGCAAAATGGGCCAAACAGACCTCCTACGGTGAAGCAGGGGTCTGTTCGCCGGGAGGGTGTGGCATAAGCAGGACTCCACGGGATAGTGTTCATCTCCACCGTCGACCTCCTCCAGCCTCCACAGGCTCCTGTTCATCCAGCCTCCACTGCGTGCTACTCCATCGGTTACTGTTCAACCACCCCTCCACCGTCTACTGTTCATCCAGCCCTCCACCATCTACTGTTCATCCAGCCCTCCACACCACGGGGTCCTGTTCAACCACCCCTCCACGGGCACCCCTCCACCATCTACTGTTCATCCAACCCTCCACACCACGGGGTCCTGTTCATCCAGAGGCAACACCACCGCTCCTTTGTTCATCCAAACCCCCCCATAGCGCTTCTTGTTCATCAATCGATCGGCTTGATTAGCAGCAGTAGCAAAAGAATCGCTCGATCGGGTTGATTAACAGCCATCAATCGATCGCTCGGGTTGATAGCGTAACTGCGGTCTGTCTTTCGGGTTCGATTAGAGCTAACGCCCGCACACCTGCAGCGTCACGTGTACAAGAAAGCACGCATCGCTTCGCCCCTGACCTCCCACCATAACAGGAACTCCCGAAATTTTCCTCCCCTCGCTTCTACCATGGTTTTTCCGTCATGGGCGGCCCAAAGAATGTCATGCAGTGCGTCTCGGCCCGCCCAGACGAAAAGCCCATTTTACATCATGATTTTTGTCATAAGTAGGAGCACACCACATCTATGATGATACCGGGTTTTGTCATAATTATTGTCATAAAAGTGTCATATATATGACAGAAATTTTTTTCGTTCGGCCCAAAATGTCACGGATGTGTCTTTTTTTTGTAGTGTATCTGCCAAATACTTGGGGCAGTTCCGCTTCGATGACGATCGCTTGCAATAGAAGCGCTCATTCTCGGGCTTAGGTCGGACTTGGGTTTCTTCTCTTAAGCGACAACTTGTTTGTTGTTCTTTTGAAGTTCCTTCTTCTTCCCTTTGCCCTTTTTCTTGAAAGTGGTGGTCTTATTGACCATCAACACTTGATGCTCCTTATTGATTTCTACCTCCGCAGCCGTTAGCATTGCAAAGAGCTCGGGAATTGTCTTATCCATCCCTTGCATGTTATAGTTCATCATGAAGCTCTTGTAGCTTGGTGGCAGTGATTGAAGAATTCTGTCAGTGACACTATCATCAGGAAGATTAACTCCTACTTGAATCAAGTGATTGCAATACCCAGACATTTTGAGTATATGTTCACTGATAGAACTATTCTCCTCCATCTTGCAGCTATAGAACTTATTGGAGACTTCATATCTCTCAATCCGGGCATTTGCTTGAAATATTAACTTCAAATCCTGGAACATCTCATATGCTCCACGACGTTCAAAACGTCGTTGAAGTCCTGGTTCTAAGCCGTAAAGCATGGCACACTGAAATATAGAGTAGTCATCAACACGCGACTGCCAGGCATTCACAATGTCTGCAATAGCTAGCGCAGGTGGTACACCTAGCGTTGCTTCCAGGACGTAACTCTTCTGTGCAGCAATGAGGATAATCCTCAAGTTACGGACCCAGTCCATGTAATTGCTACCATCATATTTCAACTTTGCTTTCTCAAGGAACGCATTAAAATTCAACGGAACAACAGCATGAGCCATCTATCTACAATAACATAGACATGCAAAATACTATCAGGTACTAAGTTCATGATAAATTTAAGTTCAATTAATCATATTACTTAATAACTCCCACTTAGATAGACATCCCTCTAATCATCTAAGTGATCACGTGATCCAAATCAACTAAACCATAACCGATCATCACGTGAAATGGAGTAGTTTTCAATGGTGAACATCACTATGTTGATCATATGTACTAAATGATTCACGCTCGACCTTTCGGTCTCAGTGTTCCGAGGCCATATCTGCATATGCTAGGCTCGTCAAGTTTAACCTGAGTATTCTGCGTGTGCAAATATGGCTTGCACCCGTTGTAGATGGACGTAGAGCTTATCACACCCGATCATCACGTGGTGTCTGGGCACGACAAACTTTGGCAATGGTGCATACTCAGGGAGAACACTTTTATTTTGAAATTTAGTGAGAGATCATCTTATAATGCTACCGTCAAATAAAGCAAGATAAGATGCATAAAAGATAAACATCACATGCAATCAATATAAGTGATATGATATGGCCATCATCATCTTGTGCTTGTGATCTCCATCTCCGAAGCACCGTCATGATCACCATCGTTACCGGCGCGACACCTTGATCTCCATCGTAGCATCGTTGCCGTCTCGCCAACTATTGCTTCTACGACTATCGCTACCGCTTAGTGATAAAGTAAAGGAATTAAAGGGCGATTGCATTGCATACAATAAAGCGATAACCATATGGCTCCTGCCAGTTGCCGATAACTCGGTTACAAAACATGATCATCTCATACAATAAAATATAGCATCATGCCTTGACCATATCACATCACAACATGCCCTGCAAAAACAAGTTAGACGTCCTCTACTTTGTTGTTGCAAGTTTTACGTGGCTGCTACGGGCTGAGCAAGAACCGTTCTTACCTACGCATCAAAACCACAATGATAGTTCGTCAAGTTAGTGTTGTTTTAACCTTCTCAAGGATAGGCGTAGCACTTTTCAGTTCAACTAAAGTTGGAGAAACTAACACCCACTAGTCACTGTGTGCAAAGCGGCGGTAAACCAGTCTTGCGTAAGCGTCTGCGTAATGTCGGTCCGGCCGCTTCATCCAACAATCTTGCCGAACCAAAGTATGACATGCTGGTAAGTAGTATGACTTGTATTGCCCATAACTCACTTGTGTTCTACTCGTGCATATAACATCTATGCATAAAACCTGGCTCGGATGCCTTTGTTGAGGAGCGTAGTAATTTTAAAATTTCCTACGCGCAAGATCGGTGATGCATAGCAGCGAGAGGGAGAGTGTGTCCACGTACCCTCGTGGTGAAAGCGGAAGCATTAGCTGCAGCGGTTGATGTAGTCGTCGTCTTCACGATCCGGTGATCAAGTACGAGCATACGGCACCTCCGAGTTCAGCACACGTTCAACTCGATGGCGTCCCTCGAACTCTGTTCGGCCGAGCTTTGAGGAGAGTTCCGTCGAGCAGCGGTGTGGTGGCGATGATGATGTTCTACCGGCGCAGGCTTCGCCTAAGCACCGCTACGATATTATCGAGGTGAATTATGGTGGAGGGGGGCACCGCACACGGCTAAGAGATCCAAGGGATCAATTGTTGTGTCTATGGGGTGCCCCCCTCCGTATATAAAGGAGGGGAGGAGAGGGCCGACCAGGAGGAGGAGGCGCGCCCAAGGGGGGTGTCCTACTCCCACCGGGAGTAGGACTCCTCCTTTTCCTATTTGGAGAGGGAGAGGGAAGGAAGAGGAAGGAGGGAGGAAGGAAAGGGGGGCCGGCCCCCTTCCCAATTCAGATTGGGCTTGGGGGGGGGGCGCACCCCCTCCCTTGCTCCTTTCCTCTCCTTTCCACTAAAGCCCATTAAGGCCCATATACCTCCCGGGGGGTTCCGATAACCTCCCGGTGCTCCGGTATTGTCCCAATCTCATCCGAAACCATTCCAGTGTCCAAATATAGTCGTCCAATATATCGATCTTTATGTCTCGACCATTTCAAGACTCCTCGTCATGTCCGTGATCACATCCGGGACTCCGAACTACCTTCGGTACATCAAAACACATAAACTCATAATATAACCGTCATCGAACTTTAAGCGTGCGGACCCTATGGATTCGAGAACTATGTAGACATGACCGAGACACGTCTCCGGCCAATAACCAATAGCGGAAACTGGATGCTCATATTGGCTCCCACATATTCTACGAAGATCTTTATCGGTCAAACCGCATAACAACATGCGTTGTTCCCTTTGTCATCGGTATGTTACTTGCCCGAGATTCGATCGTAGGTATCTCAATACCTAGTTCAATCTCGTTATCGGCAAGTCTCTTTACTCTTCACGTAATGCATCATCCGTAACTAACTCATTAGCTACATTGCTTGCAAGGCTTATAGTGATGTCCATTACCGAGAGGGCCGGAGATACCTCTCCGACAATCGGAGTGACAAATCCTAATCTCGAAATCGTCAACTCAACAAGTACCTTGAGAGACACCTATAGAGCACCTTTATAATCACCCGATTCGTTGTGACGTTTGGTAGCACACAAAGTGTTCCTCCGTGGCGGAGTTACATAATCTCATAGTCATAGGAACATGTATAAGTCATGAAGAAAGCAATAGCAACATACTAAGCGATCAAGTGCTAAGCTAACGAAATGGGTCAAGTCAATCACATCATTCTTCTAATGATGTGATCCCTTGATCAAATGATAACTCATATCCATGGTTAGGAAACTCAACCATCTTTGATCAATGAGCTAGTCAAGTAGAGGCATACTAGTGACACTATGTTTTGTCTATGTATTCACACATGTATTATGTTTCAGGTTAATACAATTCTAGCATGAATAATAAACATTTATCATGATATGAGGAAATAAATAATAACTTTATTATTGCCTCTAGAGCATATTTCCTTTAGGCTAGGGGCCCTGGCTCGGGAGGCGCATACGGAGGTAGGCGTGCCCCGGGCTTGTGGCCACCTAGTGGGTCCCCTACATTGTTTCTTAGCCCAATATTTTTATATATTCCAAAACAATTATTCATAAAGTTTGGGATATTTGGAGTTGTGCAAAATAGGTATCTTAGATTTGCTCCTTTCCGGTCCAGAATTCCAGCTGTCGGCATTCTCCCTCTTCATGTAAACCTTGTAAAATAAGAGAGAAAAGGCATAAGAATTGTATCTTAAAGTGTAATAACAACCCATAATGCAATAAATATCAACATAAAAACATGATGCAAAATGGATGTATCAGTGACCGCCCCCAAGGGTTGCCAAGGTGTACGGGTTCGGTGACCACCCCAAGGATTGCCATTTGTATGGGTTTGGTGACCGCCATCAAGGGTCCCTTAGTGGAATCACGACATCTTGCATTGTGCGAGGGTGTGAGGAGATTACGGCGGCCCTAGTGGCTTCTTGGGGAGAATGGTGCCTCCACACTGCTCCAAACAGAGATTAGCATCCGCAAGGGTGTGAACTTCGGGATACATCATCGTCTTCGCATGCCTTGGTTATCTCTTACCCGAGCCCTTTATTTACGCACTCTAGTTTGTGATAGCCATAGTGTTTCATGTTATATATCTTGTTATTATCACTTAGTTGTTTATCTTGCTTATCATAAGTTCTTTGGTGCACATAGGTGAGCCTAGTTGTTTTAGGTTTGGTGCTTGACAAATTAAGCGCTAGTTTTATTCCGCATTCGTTCAAGCCTAAACCGTAATTATTTAAAGCGCATATTCACCCCCCCCCCCCTCTAGGCGACATCCACGATCTTTCACAAGGGAAAGCATTGTTTCTGGTATCCAAATTTTCAAAAGACGATGTATTTGGTGAGTAGGCACGGGCTCGCAAATTAATATTTGGGAAGGTCCCCGGATTCCATCAAGCGAAACAAGACAAATTATTACGCCAAGGGGGGGCAATGCTATGTAAGGTGGAAGAAATTATCGATCCCTACATCGGAGAGTGGGAGGAGGTGCTTATTCGTACTATGTTCTCACCAGTTGATGTTCATAGATTTATGCAAATCCCACTCCAAGCTCTAGAAGATTTGGATGGAAGGTTTTGCGGGGCATGTTACCATGTTTAGGATTCTGGAAAAATAAAACACTTTGGATGGAAGGTTTTGAAGGGTGTGTTACCATGTTTGGGTGTGTTAGCTGGACCACATCCTTTTATACCCCAATGCCCATCTTGTAAGATTGGATTGGAGGATATCCAACATTGCCTATTCACTAGTGCTCGGCGAATGAGATATGGACCGAACTAAATCTTGTTGATGCAATCCATCATGCAGTGGCTGAGGACCGCTCGGGCTCTATCAACCTAGAAGCTCTTCTCCAACTACGTTCGGTGGTGCATGAACTACCAGTAGCGGAGCTGATTCTTGTAGTTATGTGGTATATTTGGCAGCAGAGACGGCAAGGAGCAAAAGGTGAAACCGTCCAGAACTCAGAGAGAAAAGCGATAACCATCTGAGTTGTAGCTACAAATTTTATTCGGAGCTATACACTGAACCAACCTATCTGGAAATCTAAGCATGTGTGGAAGAAACCAAATGCAGGGTACGTTAAAATCAATGCTGGCGCGTCATTTTATGCACAAACATTGGCAGGGTATGTGTTGTTGTGGCTCAGGACTTAACTTCATTGCAGTGGCAACATGGACCTCATGTATCAACTGTGGACACAATGGAGATCAATGCCATTCGCAATGGATTGATCCTAGCGGCTAACATCGGCCGCACTAAATTGTCATCAAATCGGACAGTAGGAGTGCCTTGGATGCAATTCAAATCCGAAGGGATATATGGGTCCAGACACGTCGATCATTACAGATGCTACTCTCCTAGCATTGGAATTTTCAAGCGTCTCATTGTTGTAGGGAAGCAAATCTAGTTGATGATAGTCTAGCAAAACATTGTTTCAGAGTTAGCTTATCTGAGTCTTGGGACTCTAGTGCCCCCGAATTTATTTGCCTCAAGTTGTAAACGATATGGCCATTGTTTGAGGAATAATATTGTGATGATAAAAAAACATAATCATTTTGTAAGAAAAAAAAACAATGACACGACATTAGGCAGCCCGTCCCGGCCCATGTAGGAAAGCGAGTTCGCCAGCCCAAGAGAAAGCCGAGTCCAAGTCCAATCGAGACCAGCACTTGAAATAAGCCGCGGTGTGGACTCGTGCTTCAGACACCTAGCTTTGTCTCGAAAAGAAAAGCTAGACCCAAAGCCCCGGAGAGCTAGACTTGTCCTAGGTTACGGCGGCGGCGGCGGCGGCGGCGGCGGCGGGATGGCGTCGGAAGAGGAGGAGTTCCTTTTCGGCTCTTACACGGAAGATGAGGAGGATCTTGCTGCTGCGGAGGCGAAGGAGCAGAGGGCGAAGAGGAGAGCGGAGGGCGAGTGGGGGAGGGAGAAGGTCATGGCGAAGTGCAAGGAGCAGCAGATGGAGCTTCAGCTGAAGTATCTCGAGAGACTCAAAAGCTCCGAGTATCAATTCGCAGCGACAGGAAAAGTCCGTCGCCTTCTAGCGCGCTTCTCGTTTTCCGCTCGTGCCTTTTTTAGTTCGCGATTCCCCATTGTTTTGGCTTGCAATTTACCTGTTTTAGTCGACTTGCAGCTACCAAGTCGCCGATGCGGAACCTGCACAATGGAATCGGTGGACCGGAGCTCTATACTTCCTTGAACGTGCTCGCCATCAAGTTGATTAAGTGCTCTGTTCAGTTCCCAATCGACGTTTATGGCCACGTATCGGTCAGGGACGATATTGATGCCAAGCGTGTGTTCCTCTTCCGTCGCGTTCGTGACAACTGCCAGAAGATTAACAACGCCCAGGTAAAACAGCTGCCACCCACGTGAGGGAAATTGAAGATAAAGATGTCAACTTTCTGAATTATTGGCCAGCAAAGTACAAATCAGTACAACTTTGAACTAGACCAGCCTCGGTTAATATGGATCGTAGGGAGTACTGTTTTTGTTCCTGTTTTCAGCATTCATCGCCTGCAGTTTTCTCACAGAATCTTTCGATTTTTTTATGCCTGATGAACATTGATATATTGACCGTTCCTAGGCGCTCGCTTAGTCGTGCTGAGCGGAGCCCTATCGCCTAGCGCTTACTTGCACTTAAGTGTGCGATTTCGTAAAAAGAGGGCAAAGCGGAGGCAAAACGCTCGCTCAGCGTCTAGTGCCTAATCCAACCTTGCTGATGAATGCTCTACTGCCATGTATACCTAAAATTATTTACACCATAATAAATAGTAGTACTACAATTTTTTTACTGCTGAAGCGTTAGTGCTGTTTGCTTGTCTACCTCACCATCTACCCGATCACAAAGCTATATCAAATTGTACATCAAGTAAACCAGGGCCTGCGATCACATGGTGTTAATATGCCACTGTTATACAACTTCAACTCGAAGCATATTCTATTGCCCTTACCAATTGTACTTACTTGTTACTCAGTGGATAGTTAGGCAGGCATCTGTCTCGTCTTACCATGATGATGAGCAGTCTTGTGGCAAGTTCATTCTTATAGTTTGTTACCTTGTTTTTGTATGCACTACATATACAAAGTAGCTGGCCTGATGTGCTTTATTGCCTTGTAGGGTGCATTCTTGTCCCTAACCGGTCCGTCTCGAGGAATCGCTTTGCACAGTGCCCTTCACATTGAGGTTGACTTGAAGATTAGGAGTTTGGATTCAGAAAGTGACATTGAGATCGCCAATTGTTGCCTAAATGACAAGGTAGCCACCTCTTACTCCAAAGTGATTAGAAGCAGGGTTGTCGGCCCATTGTGCTCGGTCGACTTGACATACGCACCTGTCCATGAAGCAGTGGAAGCCACCTTTAAGTTTACTCTTAGTCAGATCAAGACAAGCATTAAAAGGCCAAATGGATCTGTTGCTCGGCAGTGGCAACCCTTCAACAAGGACAACAAGGAACACTGCGAAATCCTTGGCAAGATCACTGTTGGCATTTCTGGAATTGCTGAGGGTGTCCTCCTTTATGATGGCAGTAGTTTGGTTGGTGAAGGTGGGCTTATTAGATTGCAGCGTCGGGTTGTGGCTGCACCCATGTGGCTTCCTCTATCAATCAACACAGTTTCTCGTGATGGTAAGAATACTACTACCAGTGTTTACCCCACAAACTGTGGCTGCCAGACCTTCATTGTGACAGCTGGTTCCTATGAACTAAAGGGCGCCATTGTCTGGTCTTCGCTCTACTCTTCCAAGGCGGATGACGTGCATACGGGTATCCGGCCTGTAAAGCTCTCCAGCCAACTTTAACTGTGTGGTGATGAGTAACTTAGGTTGATGGCATATCTGAAGTCTTTATGTACCCCTAGATTGTATTAGTTTCGTATCTGCTAATGTATGATCAGACTTGTAGCACCCGGTACCTTAATTATGGGGAAAGAAGCAACAATATTTTCTATCTTATGCGGCTTAATCTTGTGTTACGTGGTGAGCACAAAATCTTGGATTTGGATCAATTTTAGCGACACATGGTAGCATTGTAATCAATCAAGAAATTAATCTAGTCTAGTTGATGACCTCTACTTACAACTATTACTCCCTCCGTCCGAAAAAGATTGTCCCAAGCTTGTCTCTCAAATGAATGTATCTAGCTCTAACTTGATGCTAGATACATCCATTCGAGGACAAGCTTTCCATCAGAAGGGATATGGTGTACTCAGCGGCAAGTATAAGACCAGTAGGAAGAATAAGAACAAGTCTAGCTAACTGACTTCTAGTTAAAATTAGTGGTATTGGTTTACACCACATGGCATATGTGGTAAGCAATTCAAACTAATCCAAAACAAAATAGTGGTATTGGTTTACCATGGCAGCTAATGACAAGATAAGTATCAGGAGCCATGTTAAAATATTTTTGGATCTGGAGCCATGTTCATTTTGTTGTTTCAACACATTAATCTCCATTGCTGATGGAACCCCTGCAACAAGGGGCAAAACTAAAATCTCTCCTAAAATCAAAGAAAAAAGCACAAGAATTGAGACGGTGTTGGTTTGCATAAACTTGGTGAGTACATTATTCATGCCTCTACGCATGAAAGGCATTGATTCACCTGAAAATTCATTCCGTTCTCTGTTTGCTTAATAATTGGAACAATGAAGAAATCATGAGTGGAGGAGAAGATGAACTCCTCAAGGCTGACAGTGGCGAAGACGTTCTTGCGTCCGCCACTACTAGCGGGCACCTGTAGATGCCGGCCCTAAGGTCGACCTCATCATTGGCGATAGCGTGCAGCCGGCGCTCCACCATAGACGCACCACTCCCGCGCTTCTTCTGGCATGTTCATGATTAGTTTCAGAGAAGAGACTTGAGACAGGACCGCAGCTCCGCTCTTGAAGCGGTTGGAGCAGCACCGAACAAGTCAACTCCGCGCTACAATAGGGTATAAGGCACGCATTGGTTATGAAAAAATAAAATAAAAACAAGAAAGATCACTATCCCTAAATTTATGTATCCTAGAGATTAAGGGGAAAAAACTTTTACATGTATCCTTGGACCTTATGCTTAGAGTTATAGACATAAGCCTTTTGGTTTATACAATTATGACCAGACTTTTGTGAAAATATTATTGAAGTTTTTATAAATGCTATTTTTGTGTACAAGTGGTGGTTGTCTATTACCCTTGTCACAAATATGTTGGTTTTGAGAAATTAACTTGGTAGGGGAAGCAAAAGGACGAGAAGAGATGCCATCTAACAGAGGAGTTCTTTTAGGAATGCCATTTAATCTTCAGCCACTTGACTAATTCAAATACTAGAAGGATCATCATCCCATCCCAATACATAGGAGAATTTGAATCATGAGTTACGCCACTTTTTGTGCCTCCCGGTTGCAATGAGCGAAAGATACCAGGTCATTTCTGAAAGCTTTCTGGAATATATTTCACCGATGAAAGGCAGGAGCAAGGACAGAACGCTACGACAGGTGACGGCCCTTGACTTCTTTTCACTGGTTTTCTCTGAAGATTCCATAACCTTTTGTCTAACAAAAGAAGTTCAGGCTATATCTACAAACAAGGTCCATCTTTAGTTGTTCATCAGGCTTCGTCTGCTTCGAGCTTGCTAAAGCACGAGGCAACAAAGGCTCTTGCGACCTTGACGTACTTGGCGGTCTGGTCCTGGATGTCGGGAGGAAGATCACGGCACGCCAAGAAGTCGGTGCCCACCTCCGGATGGGCGCAGTTCAGGAGCGCCAGGGCTGCAGCGAGCACCTTGCTGCTTCTCTTCTTTGATTTCTTCATGGCATACTTCCCATTTGCGAACTTGATGCGCTCCCCAATCGGGAACTTGAGGCGTTCCTTGGCTTGCGCCTCCATTATCTCTAGTCCCCAGCCACTGAATGAAATAAATAGCGAGGATTAGGTTTTGGGATGCTCAGTAATAGATTAGCCAACCGCAGCTAGCAAGCGCTATAGGGAGACAATTTAATCAGAACATGGATACAACACAGGTGGAAAAGACAAATCAAACGAAGCGTGCAATTGTACATTTACTTGCCTCTCGCTATAATCATCTTGTAGAAGGATCTTCCATGACTTTAAGCTGTAAAATAAAAATAAAGGAAAAATCAGCAATATAATGATATTTAATATGTGAGCTTATATTATAAACAAAAGCTGTTGTGTAATACCAATCCTCCAAGGCTCCAACCACCGGTGATTAACAATCTTGATGCCCAACCTTTCGCCACGCTTGTACTTCTCACCTAGTTCATTTGAAGAACTGTGATGTTGCATTCAAGGAGCATATACAAAAAACTTTCGAGCATCATGACATATACACGCACATAGAATTTTCGAAACATACTTTCGATAGGCATGTTGTGGATTATTTTAAGTTACCTAGAAGCCTATTTTTCACCAGAGGCTTTCTAGACTATGCAAAAGTAACAATTTTTCACAAGATACACAACGATTTTTTTTTTACCAAATCTTGCAACTTCTCATATGTTCATCATTGTACATACACTCTCTTTCTATAAAGAGAATTCCTTCTCAATTTGTATTATCAGAAACCAGCAGTTCAAACTAGGAAGGCCCAAAAAACAAAACTGGAAAAAGGGAAAAAGATCAGGAGCAAAAAACACATCCCATTTTGTACATCACTCATACCAAAGGCTGTCTATGATCATGAGATAACTTTTTATATGGGTCACATAAAGACAAGAAAAGCAAAAACTCGCACTGCGGTGCCATCTATGTCTTCAACCACCAAATGACATCAAAGATTCTTTACTTCAACATTGCCACTTACGTCTTGGTTCCCTCTAGCCTAAAACGTGAAGCCAAGTGGCTGGGATTATTTTTAATTATTGCTCATTTAAGTTTTAAACTCAAGATATCATACGACTTTTATACACGAACTAGTTCACCAAGATCCCAATCTGATGACAAACATGAGGAAAAAATGTCACTGACGCCAAAATGCCAATTTGGGCATAAGATTCTCACTCGCCCGTAGAGTTAATTCTTAGCAACAAAACTAACATCACATCTAAAACAAAGAGCTACCAATAACAGTAAGAAATAAAAAAATTATGTCAGCGCTTGCAAATGCATGCTCACTACTACAAAGAAACAGCAAAGAAGAACCGTGGAGGGAAAAACAACAAAACGAAAATGAACTATCCATGCATAATTATGGCACTGACTGTCTGCTAAAAGCAACAAGCCTTCAAATTTATAGCAAACCAGATGAGTGACTGAGGGTGCTAACAAAGGTTTGGAGAATTGTGCGCCCATCAAAGATACCATTTTCTACATTAAGAACGAAAAGGAACACAGTACATTATAAGTCAAGATATATAACCAGTAAACCCCAAAATCCAATAACTCAACTACATCTCAAGTATCTGCCGACGAATTCCCAAAATGAAGGTGCTCAGGCATCCACAAAAGGACAAGTGAACAACATTATCATCCAGACTACATATGTGAAACCCATATAATAGGGTACAGAAAAAATAGGAACTATCAGCTACAGAGAAGTCATAGGTTTATATGTTTTGGACTTCGGTTAAATGAATTCAGTAGTGGCAAAAATTTCATCATCTAAAGCAGTTACTGAACTCCTTGAATACTGCAAAGAAATTAGAATGATAACATGTGCATTATTATAGTTACTCATAAGTGGGATACAGTTCTTTGGGGCTGAGCGGACCCGACGAAAAGTAAAAAGGACAGTTTTCACTTCTGAAACATATGCGCTCTGTGTTACGTGCTCTATAAATTTTCACTTAAATTGGTCTGCAGTTGATAAAAGACCATGATGGTAGGAAGGCAAAAGGAAGGTTTAGAATGGAAATTATAAAAGTCAAAGAAAATCACTGCACAATGTAACCAAAACTTCACCTTTGTATATATGTTATGTTTGAAGAATTAACTTAAGGTTGCCATGTTTCAGAGTTTTGACTAGGAGATATGAGGATACAAATGGCAAGCAGTTACCATTATATCTTTACGGTCCTTCATTTGGTACCCCGTCAAGCAAATCTGCAGTGAGCCACTACCTGGTATTCCTTCAAATCTCTGGCTGGCCAATAAATAACCTGGCAAAAGAAACAAATATTTCTGCTTCAGGAAACTCGAACAGTGGCAGAACTGTGGCCACAAAAGTAACTACATACTGCGACAGCAGTAGCAACAACTGAGAAAGTTTGTGCCATGGTACGCAAATATAGGAGTAGACAATTAGCTCAGAAACGGACCTTGTCAGCATCAGCAAGAACACCCTGATCCAAGCTATCGTCCACCAACATCTCGCTGACAACCTTATTCCCTTGCGCCCGCGCCACCGCGCAGACCGGGTCATCCTGCACATAGCCAATATCAGTACCATATCCGCAAGAAAGCGACCGAAAGTATCGACAAGCGCAGATCCGTAAAGCCAGACTCACGTAGACAAGGCCACGCACGTTGATGTGGGTCCACCCGCCGCCGAACTGCATGGCGTTGGTGCCGCCGCTCTGCACCAACTTCGACCGGTACTACAGGAACGCACCACCGGAAGTTAGTATCCAAGATGGAAGAGTTAGGGCATCTCCAGCCGTTGGCCCCCCAGGGGGCCTCTAAAAGCGCCGTCTGGGGGTGAGCCGGAAAAAAAAGCGCAGGGGCGGTCGTCGCCGGCCGTCGGTCGGGGGCCGCCTACAGGCGAGTGTAAAAAAAAGGAGGGCCCGTTCGGCGAAGTTATGACAAAGAGTAGTTAAATTTCGTCTGAACATGGTGAATTTCGGCCAAATTCGCCCATTTTCATTACATTATTAAGCTAATCTAAAAAAGAAAGGGCTGAAGTCGTCGCGCTTTTGTCGCTGCCATCGTCGTCGTCGACCTTCTCCTCCTGACGCGGACGCCCGGCTGGACCCGCGTCGCCATGGTGGATGGCGGCGGCGTCGTCGTCGTCATTGTCGCATAGGACGACGACTCCGTCTTCGTCGCGCGCGTCGGCGCTCCTCAAGCGCGCGCGGCGAAGCGGCTGGCGCTCTTCGCCTTCTCTGGCGCGCCTTCTCCATCGCAATGGAGTCTGGCGCGCCCATTCGAGCAGCGTCGTCGTCGGCGAAGCTCCGCCAGCAGCGCCAGACCCGCTCCGTCTTCACCGGCGCCCGCCCGGCTCCGTCTTCACGGCGCCAGTCCGGCTCCGTCTTGGCAGCGAAGCGCGAAAAAGCGAGGGCGAAGCGCGCCCGGCCGCCCTCGTTGATAGCGATGCGGCGCTGCGAAAAGTCGCCGACCGGCGGCGACTCCGCGCGAGCTTCGGCCTTGACGGCGGCAGGGCGAGTGCCGAGGAGTGCGAGGAGGAAGAGGAGGAGGAAGAGGAGGAAGACCGAACCGCCTTGGCGCCCATGTCCCGGCGCGGCGGTGCGTCGCCGGTATTCAACGGCGGTCGTTGCCGCCTCGAGTGCGTGAAACACGCCCTCGAGTGTGCGGCGGGGCGCCCCGGAGGTGGCGCCCTCGCTATTACGCCGCCCGCCGACCACCGGCGCGCCGTTAGCGGGCGTAACGTTATTCTTGGTGGCGCTCGAAATCGCCGCCAGGCGGCGTGGTTGTCGGCGGTGGGGGAGGCGTTAGCGGTGAGGGCCTGGACGATCTCGACCTCCTCGGCGAAATACTCGGCCGCCGCGGCGTCGGCAACAGGGAATGGGCACTCCCGGTGAGCCTCGCCCGATGGCGGCGCGCATGTCGGCGTGGCCGGATGTTCGCTGAGCGAGCGAGACTCGGAAGCGGAAGCGAGCGGCGCAGCCGTTGCGCCGCCTCGTCCCCGGGAAGCGATACGCCATGGCGGCGGCGGCGGCACGCGGAGAGGCGAGGAGAGGAGGGCTGGGCGGCGAGGTGGCGGGCTGGTGTGGGCACGGAGAGTGAAGTGGAGGCCGTCGGCTTTTATAGCGAGGCAGCGCCCGTGTGTCTGCGCGACGAGGAGGAGGCGTCGGCGCCGCCCGTGAAGCGCCGCCCGTGAAGCGAATCAATGGCAAAGGCGACCGGCGGCAGCCTTGCCATTGATTCCAGCGAAACCGAGGCCGTTGGGGAGACGAGAGCGAGTTCTTGCGCTGGCTGGCCGCGGCTTCTTGCGCATAAAACTCTTCGCCCGGCGCCCGGTAGCGCGGGTTGGCTGGGTCGCCGGCTGTTTTCGGCCCAAGCCGGCGATTTCGGCGTCTGAAGCGCTTGGCCGGCCGTTTTTGGCCGTGGCCGTGGAAAAATCGCTGAGGAGGCCTTCTTGAAGCGCGGTTGGAGATGCCCTTAGGTTCACGTGGCGAAGTGGGAGGGCGGGGCGGCGCAGCGCGCTTTGGGACAGGAGGCATTTGTCGAAACCGATGAGGAGGAAGTGGGGCCGGCGAAGAGGTGGCTATCGCCACCGTGAGCGATGCCATGGCGGATGGACCGAGGACCAGGAGGTGTTTGGATCTGAGAAGCTAGGGTTTGAGGATTGCGCTTGTGTTGGACAGCTGGAGGAGTCTTGCCGAGGAAGATTTGGAGGAGAGGGGGAAATGAGGATAAGAACAGACCTGAATATGTGGGCTCTACTCCAACCTCGATATTTGTCGAAAAGGTCACTCTAACAAAGTTGTCATCTGACCCTCTATGGCCATAAAGGGCGCTCCAAATCGTTCTCATCCTCATTTCCCCCTCTCCTCCAAATCCCCCCACAGTGTTATTGATCTGAGATTTCATAAAATATAAAAATAATATTTTGAAGAAAAAAAACCCATGGAATGGTACAGAATTTGTTCTCGTGGAGAGATGTGGTACATCAGATAAGGTAAGCGACCGAAGTAACCAATGCCGTTGCTTGCCTAAAATTCTAGCAACACGATGAGTGCCATTATATTCCACGTGGAATTTAACAACTCATGGGCACCAGCACAAAATACCCACAATCTTGGTTGCTAACTCGAACAGCTTTACAGAAATTCAGAATCGGAAAGAATGCAACCTCCTAGGAAGCTTTGCTACCACCAGGGTTCCTACCAAACTGAATGATCATCGGCTTGCCTTTGAACACGTAACCATGCGCTAAATTCTGCAAAACCAGAAACGGCGTTATTCTTTAGCACCCTGCTTCTCAAGGACTGAATAAGGAATTAAAAAAGAAACTCCAATTGTAAAGAACTTATTTCTTGACAACAAACGGCATTAGATGTTTTCCCTTTTGGTCTTAATAACTTTGCTACTGCAGACAAAGTCTGCTAGTGCTAGATCCAGTTAGCAGCTTTTGATCTGAGGGTATGCTGATGGGCTTTCTACCGTATTTCAGTAAATTAGCTTTCTTGTGCAATACTACAAACTGATGGGTAAAATCGGCAGTCACTAACCAGTGCGCGTTGAGCAAGTTCAACAGATGGAAACGTCACAAAAGCTTGGCCCCGCATTCGACCTTCCTGGAGCGAGATCAGAAAATTTCAGAAACAGAACGATGCACTAGCAAAATGAAACAAGACGGTGGCAGACTTTTTAATGTGGTTCAAAAACAAATGTCAGCTTTCTCGATAATGTTCACCATAATCCACAGATACAGGAGCAAGGAACATAATTTGAATATTAATTTATGAATAGGTTCCTTTTTTATCATAATCATGCCACAAGCAAACATGTGTACACATCTAACCTGCATTAACTTTATACTTAAGCCAGATCTTGCAGCGTCCAAGCTTTCAAACACAGATCCTGTTAAGAGCAGTTTGAAACAATGAGGAAATGAGAACACACTAAAATGTGCAGAACTCTTATATAAACATTTCAAGAAACACAGCACTCAGCCTCCCTGAGTCGTACCAAAGACATAGTAGAAGTCATCATGAAGAACATCCTTTGCCAAGTTCTTAATATATAATACACTGGCAGGATTCCCTGGAGTGTAATTCTGCAAAACAGACACAAGCATGTGCCAGTGAGGCATCAAAACATAATTAGATTGTACTCCCTCCGTCCGAAAATACTTGTCATCAAAATGATTAAAAAGGGATGCATCTAGAACTAAAATACGTCTAAATACATCTCCTTTAATCAATTTTGATGACAAGTATTCGAACGGAGAATACTACGATATTCAATAAACAGAAGGAAATTTTGTAATATTTACTAGCGAAAAATCAGCATTTGCCCATTGTTTTTGTAAAGAAAAGAAGGCGGATGATGATGTCTATTCTGATCATTGTCACACTGACATAATAGACCCCACTACATAGCACCTAGCAGCACCAGCTTATGAAACTACATCTAAAATCTGCTAATAGGAATCGTTCTGCCAATTATTAGCATCTCATCATCAAGATAAAAAGGACAAAATAAAGTGAACAACAGATGATAATACATATACTGTGCATTGGTTATAATCATCTTGAAGTTAAAAGGTAAGATCACTAAAACCTCAAGATGTTCAGGCTGACCAACAAGCAATCACAATGTCTCTGCAAATGACACAAAATACTGAATTCATCTACCTTGAACATGGGAAGGGACAAAATCTCCTCTGTCGGTAATTTCTCTTTCTCTATTTCCTGAGGTGTGGCAAAATGTTTTTCTTCAAGTTGTTCATCTCTAGAGGCCAATTCCTTGTCGATAATACTCCGATCAGCAAGTTCCTTGTAAGCAGTCTTAGGGACAATTTTTATCTGCATAGAACCATTCCATTAGAGAATGAAAAGGTAATTCGACTTTTGAGTTCTGGGAAAGAATGCTTCACTTTTGAGTTTTGAGAAAAAATGCTTCACCTGCAGTACTGGGTTTTTCTTTTTTATTACTTGAAGCTCATTGGGAACTAATGCAACTGGTTTCACCCCGACCGATTCATGAGCAACACTTCTATCAACTGCAGGACCAACAGTAGCTTCATGCTGCGCTTGACTTCCCTTGTATCAACATCTTCCTGTAATATATAAAGTGTGCATAAACTTTTGGCGAAGATACTACAAACTGAAAGATACAAACACAAGAAGTGGCACGAACATCAGAAGACTCCATCTCAGATTCATCACTAGACAAATCAGCCAAGTGAAGTTTCTCTGTCATAGAAGGCTGCGGTGGTGGAGGGGGAGGAGGAAGAGGCCTTTGTGATGGTAGAGGTGGAGTAGGCAATGCCATCTGAAATGGAGCTGGAAGGTTCATCTTGTTCATCAAATGCAACACCTGTTACAGAAATACATCAATCTAAATACATTTGCTCATGCTGAATGCCCAAAGTAATGCCTTGCAAATTGTATCAGTAGTTCACGAGGTTGAAATTCTAATAAACCTGATTGTAAAATCGGGGAACGGCAATGAGGGAGTTGACAATATTGTTCAATATGTTTCCATCTGGTGGTGGATATGCATACCTAAAAACAAATAAAGAGCATGATCCACATTGTCAAGTAAGATGGTAGATTAGGACTGCGAGCATGAATCAGACTTGGTTGATCTCGTTGGAAAACTATGAAACATTGCAGAACTATGGAGTATGGAGTCTCAGAAGTCAGAATTGCATCTCGATCAGGATATAAAACTTCATGGTTTGGAAGTGGTTTGCTAGATTGATTGCGTTACTTCCGATTGGATAATATAAGCAAATTGGCCATAAACACTTGCACTGTTAACTGCCTGTATAAAGGTCATAAATCCAGTAGTGGTAAATTGAGCTACTAACTTCGCATACAGACAAGCATTTTATTGAAACAGGAAAAAGAAGGCAGCTTTTCAATTAGAGATACAATGTACTAGTATTGTACTCCCTGCTTCTTGGTATAAGGCGCCCACAAATTCCAAATTAAAATTTGACCAACAATTAGACCAATACAATATGGGTTATGTGGCATGAAAGAGATATTATTTAAGAATTCAACGATACCATTTTTGTGTCACAGAACTAACGTATTATCGGTCTAGCTCTTGGTCAAACTACCTCGTGTGGGAGCTTTCAGCACTGGGTACACCCTTTTCTTGGTCAAACTAAATGTTTGGATGTGTGGATGTCTTATATTTTAGAAAAGAGAAGTACTCCCTCCGTAAATTAATATAAGAGCGTTTAGATCACTAAAATAGTGATCTAAACATTCTTATATTAGTTTACAGAGGGAGTACTACAAAAACAAAGGTGAAGTTGCAGATAGAAGTTCGCATCTTCAGTTACTAAATGATATTTTGCAGCCAACAATGTAGCTTCATTTCTAATAAGACACGACATGTCAATTAGCTACATGAAATGGCTTAAGCGATCACAGGAAAAGGAAGATAATGAGTGAAACAACGATGATGGCGATAACATACTCAAGATGAGGAGGAAATGGATAGTCCACACCAAGCCTAGAAGCGATCGGTTCGGCAGTTGATGCAGAACTCTTTTGATTTTGGGAATTCATACTTGGCACTTGAGGCATCACGTGAGCTAATTGCTCCTGATGCTTCTCGCTCGCATTCTTGGCATTTGGCTGGTTTGCTCTCTCGAGTATCAGTACTTTCCCAAGGAGCCTCAACCTGCCAAAACCAGCGCTTAGCAAACGAAAATAACAAGGACAGATACTCACAAAATTAAGATCATGGAGACAATCCATAATTAGTAGCTAGCTCGAGCAAAGAAACTTTACAAGTAATCAAGCAGAGCGTATGCTTGAGTAAATGAACCTGTTCAACTGAGACTGCGCCTGATTGGCCGCCATCTCGTCCCTAAAATCCACAAACGCACAGTTCCTCAACCTGTCAATGTCATGATGAAAATAGTTTCAGTAAAAAATATACCATACATATTACCTAGGCGAGCAGACAAATCTCAGTATACCCAAAGAACTTCCTTTGAGACTAGTATACATAAAGAACTCTGCTAGCCAAATCACAACTTATCAAAACAGTTAACATATAGAGTAGAACCAAAGAAAGCAGGAGTGACAGACAGGGAGGAGGTGAGTACTACTTTCCACCGCAGGGGCGAAAGGATGTGGCGCCGTAGCGGGAGAAGAGCCCGGAGAGCATGTCCTGGTGATCGCCTCTGGGAGGTGCCGCACCAGGAGCGTTGCCGGCGCAGAAGCAGACCCAGCCTGCTGATGTAGAGGCGGCGGCGGAGCAGAGGAGACATTCACGGGCAGCGGAGGAATCGGAGGCGGCGGAAATGCCTCCATCGGGGACGCCGGTGGCTTGGCGACGGATTTGGGCAGGGTGGGGTTTCACCTCTCGGCAGGACTAATGGCAGCGCCGCGGCTACTGGATGAGTAGGAGGGTGCGGTCGCCGGACCAGCGCCGAGCCGGGTTGTCGGGCGGACGGGCGGCGGCCCTCCTGGACAGCTGGACGAACGGCGGCAGTCGGGCAGGTGTGTCAGTTCCTTTCGGTCGCTACCGGGCTAGCGAGATCGAGTCGTTTAGTTCGTGGGATGACTGCCTGGGCCCAGCCAGAGGGCAGACTAGCTAGTGGGCTGCGCCCTTTTGGAAAGAAAAAGCCCCCCCCCCCCCCCAAAAGCTCCTCGGCAACCATCAGTTCATTACACGCTTTATTATCGAGCTTCAGCTACTGCCGAGAGCGGAGGCTAGAAGAACAGTACCACTAGGAGTTACATCAGCTAGACCTAAAGCTCCGTCGCCAGGATTTGCAAAGATCCATGGTGATGCGGGAATTTCTAGAGCCCATGCAAGGAGTGCAGCGATGACAATGTGTCGAGATGAGGCGGGTAACTTCATAGGTAGCTCAGCCCTGGTGATTACTGGCATAACTGATGTGGCGACGGTGGAAGCGATTGCTTGTCGAGAGGGTCTATCCCTAACACAAGATCTTATGCTCCATAATTTTATCATGGCATCAGACTCGAAACTGGTGGTGAGTGACATTGACAAAGGCAGTCATGTTTCTTAAGGAGCTATTATTAGTGAGATTAAGCTTAGATCATAGTTTTTAATTGTAAATTTACTTTTGAAGGTAGAGCTTCAAACACAAATGCAGATAGGTTAGCTAAGTTTTTTCACTTGTTGGACCAGGGCCAGCATGTTTGGTTGTCTGAACCACATGATCCTGTTTGTATCCCACACCATGTGGATCTGAGCAGTAAAACTTGGTTAGCCCCTAAATAATTAAAATGACGCAACCAAATCAAGATTGTTCACGGCGCTCGAGGCAAGCCAAAGTAGCTGAGCCAGATACAAATTTTGGGTATCACAAATGGTCTAACAGGGAAGAGAAGGGACTAGATGCAAAAGAAACTATCTATTACAAGGATTGTCATCTTTTCGGCTGGAATGGGCTCTCAAATAGAAGCTTTGTTGACCTCCCCAATTTCTCATCTTATTGCCTTCACCAGGCGATCCTCAATAGCTCCCCTCTTCTTTGAACCAGAACCAGCAAGCATTCCCTCATCAGTTTTGACCGAGTATCCGAGCATAACATCCTCCATCGATGAAGAAGAACACTTACCCTCCCCAGAATAATCCGGGTATCTCTCCATGTAGCTCCCTGGAAGCACAAAATGTAGGGTGACGTAGCATGCAATTTAAAAAATATTCCTACAATCACGTAAGATCTATCGAGGAGATGCATATTAACGAGAGGGGGAGAGTGTGTCCACGTACCCTCGTGGGCCAAAGCGGGCGTTATTTACTTATTGTTGATGTAGTCGAGCGTCTTCACGATCCAAGCTGATCCAAGTACCGAGCGTCGACACCTCCATGTTCAGCCACGTTCAGCTCGATAATGTCCCTCGAACTCTTGATCCGATGAGAGGTCGAGGAGAGTTCGTCGACCTGACGGTGTGGTGGCGGTGTTGATGATGTGATCCGCACAGGGCTTCGCCTAAGCACTACGACGTTATGACTGGAGGAGTAAACTATGGAGGGGGCACCGCACATGGCTAAGAGAATCTCTATTGTGCCTTTGGGGTGCCCCTGGCCACGTATACAAAGTTGGGGGAGGAGGAGGCCGGCGGCCAAGGAGGGCGTGCCAAGGGGGGAGTCCTACTTGGACTCCTAGTCCAAGTAGGATTCGGCCCCCCTCCTTCCAATCAACGGAGAGGGGAAAGGGGAAGGGAGAGAGGGAGAAGGAAAGAGGGGGGCCGCACCCCCTCCTCTTGTCCAATTCGGATTGGGGCAAGGGGGGTGCGCACCACCTCCCGTGGCCTGCCTCCTCTCCTCCACTATTGCCCAATAGGCCCAATAACCTTCCCAGGGGGTTTCGTTAACCTCCAGATACTCCAAAAAATCCCTAATCTTCTTCGGAACCTTTCCGGTGTCCGTATATAACCTTCCAATATATCAACCTTTACCTCTCGGCCATTTCAAGACTCCTCGTCATGTCCGTGATCTCATCCTGGACTCCAAACAAACTTCGGTCATCAAAAACACGTAACTCATAATACAAATCATCATCGAACGTTAAGCATGCAGACCCTACGGATTTGAGAACTATGTAGACATGATCGAGACACCACTCCGATCAATAACCAATAGCGGAACCTGGATGCTCATATTTGCTCCTACATTTTCTACGAAGATCTTTATCGGTCGAACCGCACATCAACATACATTGTTCCCTTTGTCATCGATATGTTACTTGCCCGAGATTCGATCATCGGTATCATCATACCTAGTTCAATCTCATTGTCGGCAAGTCTCTTTACTCTTCTATAATGCTTCATCCCGCAACTAACACATTAGTTACATTGCTTGCAAGGCTTATAGTGATGAGCATTACCGAGAGGGCCTAGAGATACCTCTCCGATACACGGAGTGACAAATCCTAATCTAGATCTATGCCAACCCAAAAAAAACACCTTCGGAGACACCTGTAGAGCATCTTTATAATCACCGAGTTACGTTGTGCCGTTGGATAGCACACAAGGTGATCCTCCTGTATTCGGGAGTTGCATAATCTCATAGTCAGAGGAACATGTATAAGTCATGAAGAAAGCAATAGCAATAAAACTTAACGATCATTACGCTAAGCTAACGGATGGGTCTTCTCCATCACATCATTCTCCTAATGATGTGATCATGTTCATCAAATGACAACGCATGTCCATGGCTAGGAAACTTAACCATCTTTGATCAACGAGCTAGTCAAGTAGAGGCATACTAGGGACATGGTGTTTTGTCTATGTATTCACACATGTATCAAGTTTACAGTTAATACAGTTCTAGCATGAACAATAAACATTTATCATGATATAAGTAAATATAAATAACAACTTTATTATTGCCTCTAGGGCATATTTCCTTGATCTCCACTTGCACTAGAGACAATAATCTAGTTCACATCGCCATGTGATTTAACATTAATAGTTCACATCTGTATGTGATTAACACCCATAGTTCACATCGCCATGTGACCAACAACCAAAGGGTTTACTAGAGTCAATAATCTAGTTCACATCGCTATGTGATTAACACCCAAAGGTACTAAGGTGTGATCATGTTTTGCTTGTGAGAGAAGTTTAGTCAGCAGGTCGCCATATTGAGTCATATGTATATGCAAATTTTCTATGTCTACAATGCTCGCATGGAGCTACTCTAGCTAATTGCTCCCACTTTCAATATGTATCCAGTTGAGACTCGAATCATCAGTTGGTGTAAAGTTTGCATTGGCGTAACTCTTTCTGACGAACTCTTTATCACCTCCATAACGAGAAATATTTCCTTAGTCCTCTTAGGTAACTAAGGATAACTTTGACCGCTATCTAGTGATCCACTCACGGATCCTTGTTGTCGATGTCAAAACCGGCGGATCTCGGGTAGGGGTCCCGAGCTGTCGTCTAGGCGGATGGTAACAGGAGACAAGGGACACGATGTTTTTAACCAGGTTTGGGCCCTCTCGATGGAGGTAAAACCCTACTCCTGCTTGATTAATATTGATGATATGGGTAGTACAAGAGTGGATCTACCACGAGATCAAGGAGGCTAAACCCTAGAAGCTAAGCCTATGGTATGATTGTTGTAATGGTTGTTCGTCCTATGAACTAAAACCCTCCGGTTTGTATAGACACCAGAGAGGGCTAGGGTTACACAGAGTCGGTTACAATGGTAGGAGATCTACATATCCGTATCGCCAAGCTTGCCTTCCACGCCAAGGAAAGTCCCATCCGGACACGGGACGAAGTCTTCAATCTTGTATCTTCATAGTCTTGGAGTCCGGCCGATGATGATAGTCCGCTATCCGGACACCCCTAGTCGAGGACTCCTCGGTAGCCCTGAACCAGGCTTCAATGATGATGAGTCCAGTAGCGCATATTGTTCAGCATTGCAAGGCGGGTTCCTCCTCCGAATAACTCATAGAAGATTGCGAACACCAGGATAGTGTCCGGCTCTGCAAAATAAATTCCACATTCCACCGTAGAGAGAATAATATGTACACAAGTTCAATCTGCTGACGTCTTTTGTGGCATGACGTCACACCACCACCAAGCCTTTACTTGAATCGTTTTTTATTATACCACCTCAGCGTGTTTAGCGAAGCGGTTTCCTTGGCACGTCTTGTCGAGGCGAGATCCTGTTCCCCTTATTCCGGATTCCCATCTATCACGGACGTGGGTAATCCAACGCGCCATTGATGGTGGTGCTTGGGATATAGCGAGTTTTACCGGGCGGTGGGGCGCATAGTCTTCGTCCGCCCATATATAAGGGATAAGGATCCGCCTTTTTACCTCGCCTTCTTCCTCCTTAGCTTATCCATCTCCGCTTTTCGAGCTCCAGCGCCCAAGTCCGCACATCTCGTCTCAACCTTCTCCAGCCATGTCGGGCGGGAGGCAAGTGGATGGCCTCCTCCATTACGGAGGGCACATCGAGAAGATGCGGCGCGGATACCTATCCAGCGACATCGCGCCTTGGCTGCCCGACAAGGGCAGCTCATCCCCACCCAGGCCTCATGAGAGGTCGTATTCCTTCCCACTTCCTCCATGATGGGCTTCAACTTCATCCCTTCATCCGGGGCTCATGTACTACTACGGCTGGACTTCCACGATCTGGCGCCAAACTTCATCCTCAACATCTAAATCGTTTATCGTGCGTGTGCGAGGCCTTCCTCTGTATCCATCCCCACATCGACTTGTGGCTAAAACCTTCAATGTCAAGCGAAGGTGGTGAAGGCGTCAAGCGAGTGCGGAGGCACCATGGTGGGCAAAATGCCCAGCGTCATCAGCTCGAGGTGCCTTCGTGGAGTCCGTCAAAGGGTGGCAATCGGGGTGGTTTACATCAGCGAGCAGCGTGACCCTAAATGGGCAGCGGCCCTCGAGTTCAGATCTGGTATCCCCATGCAGCTCACCTCACGGAAGAAGGGCTTGCTATGGGGTAGTTCGGAGGAGGCAGCGGGACTCGATCTGTCTCCGGACCACAGTGAACAAGAAGCTTAAGCTTGTCAGCGTGATCCAGGTCATGCTCGTCGCCGGATTCTCCCCTGCCGACAGCGGGCCTTCAATTTGTGGGAGTTTGATCCGGCCTGACACGGACCCTGGCGGGCTCTTGACCTGACGTCTGAAGCTGCACGGAGGTGCTGTTCAAGCGGAAGCCCCGCATCCATGGCCCGAAGATCGTGGATTCAGCCGAAGCGCCGGACGGCGAGGTAAGCTTTGCTATCCTTTATGGGACACTTATTTCTTTCATAGTTTGACTCTATGTGGGATATAAAACTCCTAATGCCTTTAACAGGGACTGGCGGAGGGCGTCCGGACAGGTCAGCTGTCGGCTCCCCTTCGAGACCAGCGGACACCCGTTTGTGGGGCTGCTGGTTCCGACCCCTTACGTGGTGCGGAAAAGAAGGCCAAGAAGAAGGCCACGGGAACCGAAGGAGTTCGGCGCCAGGTGGTGTCGGACTCATCGTCCGATGGCTCCGAGGTGGACTCCTCCCCCGAAGATGAGGAGGAGAAAGAGGACTCTCCCCAGGAGGAGGGAGAGAAGAAGAGGAAGGCTTCCCCAATGAGGGAGGCCGAAGGGTCCAAGAGGGGAAGGACCCTTCCTCCGGACAGCCCCGCCAACGCCGACGACGGCGACAAGGGGTGGCCCTCAAGGCCAAGCCCGGCAAGATCGTAAGTATCCGGTTCTGAATGATTTATAATTTCTCTTTTTGCCACAGTTTCCTTCTAATGCCGCATACAAACTGTAGTCCGTCAGGGGCGATTTTCCCTTCTTGAGCAGGTCCTTGGCTCCGTCGGATGTGGATTCCATTCCGACCGCCTCCACCCTCGTGATGCTAAGGATGCGAGGTGGGATCGAGGAGGGACTGCCGGGAGTTGGAGACTCGGAGGTGCCACAGGCAACCTCCGGACTTATGCCGGACTCCGCACGAAACCCGTAGTGGTTCGGTCGGCAAGCTGCCCCTTGTAAGAAGGGCAAGACCGTGACACCGGCAGCCTCCGTCCAACGGGCGCGGACAACATTGGAGGTGCTCAGCGGCGCTTCCATCGAGGAAGAACACCGCACTATCATGAGTGCGGTGATTGAAAGGATTCAGCTCGCCAAGGCGGGTGACGAAGCTGTAGCAGACTTTCTAATAGGCTTTGAGGTAAGTTTTTTAAAATATGTAATGTAATACCGCATAGGCAGTAGCCCCTAATGCTCGGTTTGGTGTTGGAAGAAAAACGGATGAGGATCTAAAAGATATCTGTGAGGAGTTCTAAAAATTATGTCAATATGGGATTGCAGGCTGCGCTCTTGACACATGCCGCATTATTGCGGAGTCGGTGCTTTGAAGCGGGACCTCGGCGGTCGAAACGAGCTCGGCCTTGCCAATAAGCAGCTCGAGGACAAAGAAGGTGAGTAACACCGTTTTAAATTTCTACCTTCTGAAAAGGATTTTTGTTACAAGAGAAATAACAAGGATAGCGTGGGCGCTGCGGGCCACAAACAAAATGGCGACCACTGAAGGAGGCCGTGTCATGCCAAGCTTAATCTTGGCTGCGGGGCGGGAGAAAGCAGAGGGCGGGTGGCGGAGGTGCAGCAAGAGCTCCGAGGCTCTCACGAAAAAGCATGAGAGTTTGGGCGCGACTCGAGACTCGAGTCGAGCTTGCCTCGGCTCTTGAGAGTGCCAAAAGCGCTAACACGAGGCCCATAAGGCCCTCCGGAGATTGAGGCGGTGAAGAAAATAGCGGCGGGTAAGGCATTTTTCATGCAAAGCAAGCATGTTAAAGTGAATTACATTACTTACCCGATTGGAGCTCTCGGGGCGTTGCAGATCTTCCTCACAGCATGTCCGATCTTTGCCGCATTCTACCGGGCGAGGAGGAGCTCGGCGGAGAAGGTCTTCGGTCTCGATATCTTTGAGGCGGACATCAGTGCCCTATAGTGACCAGCTAAAGCAGTGGTCGAGCTCCTAAGGTAGCTGAGCAGGCCATGAGCGGCCTCATAGTTCGGTGTGGCCGAGGAGGCCATGCACAGGAGCTACTTCAGCTTAGTCTGCGGTGGCTGGTGGATCTGGGTCCACAGGTGGAAGTCGTCAGCGCTCTGCATGCATTGAAGGTGCCCGTCGGGCCTTGCCGTGCAAAAGTGCCTTTGGGGCAGGCTGGATCTTGAAGCTTGACGAACAGCGCCGCCCGGTGAGCAAGAAATATCGCATGCGAAATGTATTATAAGAGTGTCTGAAGGGTGCCATAAGATTGCGGACGAGTGCCCCCAAGATGTAATATTTGAGTAGACTCGCAATGTGTTATCTGTGGGCTGAAAACTTTGTTCATATCTTGTGAAGCAAGCGCTTATTAATTCAAAATATTACCTTACGTGCAGCCGTGTATCAAATCCGAGAGATGGCAAGTCGTCGGCTTCAGCCCCCATGCCACAGTCTTTGGGGTGTTCGGGATAAACTTGGCGCTCTTGTTCCCATATTTGGGTCCATCTAGGGAGGCATTACATAGCGCCCTCGATGCGGCTATATCTCCCGATGTCGAAGCACGACTTAGAGCATAACGCATTGAAAGCAATGTCGCAAGTGAGGTAATCTTCACACAACCCATATAATACATAAGGAAAAAGATACATAGTTGGCTTACAATCGCCACTTCACACAAATACATGAATAAAGCATTACATCATCGAGATACAATCAAGGTCCGACTACGGAACCAAAATAAAAAAAGAACCCCAAATCGACAAGCGGTCCCCGATCGACCCTAAGCTGGGCTCCCTCTTGATCAACTAGAGCGAAACAACACAAAGGACACGATCTTCATCGAGCTCCTCCTTGAGCTTGGTTCGTCACCTGCTTTCGATAACATAGGCACTGCAAACTGGTTTTGGAAGTATCTGGTGAGCCACGAGGTCTCAACAATCCCATCACCATGGGTATCAAGACTAGCAAAGCTTAATGGGTAAGGAAGGGGTAAAGTGGTGAGGTTGCGGCGACTAAGCAAGTATGGTGGCTAACATACGCCACGGAAGAAGCGAGAAGAGAACAAAGCGGAGCGATCGTCGACTAGCAATGATCAAGATGTGATCACGAACACCTACTTCGCCAAACATAACACTGAAACCGTGTTCACTTCCGGACTCCGCGAGAAGAGACCATCACGGCTACACACTCGGTTGATGCATTTTAATTGGATCAAGTGTCAAGTTATCTACAACCGGACATTAACAAATTCCCATCGCCACATAACGCGGAGCACGGCTCTCGAAAGTTTATACCTGCGGGGTGTCCCAACAGCCCATGACAAGCTCTCGCGATCAGCGAAGGAATAGACCTTCACCCAAGACACTCGATCGGACTCGGTATCCGGTACATCAAGACATTTCGACAATGGTAAAACAAGACCAGCAAAGCCTCCCCTTTGTCGACAAATCCCGATAGGAGCTGCACATATCTCGTTCTCGAGGGCACCGGATGAGCAAGGCGTCGGGTTGGCATAGACCCTGGTTGCCAGGCGCGGACATCGCTTCGGTTTGGACCAGCACTTAGACAAGCAACGGCCGGGGGCTAAAATAAAGATGACCCTTGGGTTGGCCGACCCAAGGGAAAGGGATAGGTGGTGTTGAGGCAAATGGTAAAACCAAGGTTGGGCCTTCTTTGGACAAGTTTTATTCAAAGCGAACTGTCGGGGGGTCCATAAATCACCCGACCGCGTTAGGAGCATAAAATCCGGGAACATAACACTGGTATGGCGGAAACTAGAGGCGGCAAGAGTGGAACAAAACACCATGCATAAGGCCGAGCCTTCCACCCTTTACCAAGTATATAGATGCATTAATAATATAAGAGATATTGTGATATCCTGTTGGGAGCGTTGCAGAAAATTAAAATTTTCCTCTCGGCTTCACCAAGATCCATCTATGAGTTCATCTAAGCAGCGAGTAGCGGAGAGAGTTTGCATCTACATACCACTTGTAGATCGCGTGCGGAAGCTTGCAAGGTGATGATGGAGTCGTACTCGAGCGTGATTCAGATCACCGATGCCAAGTCTGAGCGGACAGCACCTCCGCGTTCAACACTGCGTGCGGGACGGCGGCGTCTCCTCCTTCTTGATCCAGCAAGGGGAAGGAGAGGTTGAGAAGACAGCTCCACCGGCGGCTGGCTGCGGCGTGGTGATGGTGGAGAAGCGATACTCGGCGAGGGCCGCCGAGCTCTTACGGAGGAGGAGATGTGTTGGGGAGGAGGGCTGCGCCTTGGGAGTTGGTACAGCAGCCCCCCCTCCCCCTTTATATAGGCCCCCCAGAAGTGGCGGCCTGGAGATCAATCTCCGGCGGCGGACCAGGGGTGGAGTGCCCCCAAGCCGGTGGGCGCCCCCCCTAGGGTTTCAACCCTAGGCGCGGGGTGGGCCTGAGGCGCACCAGCCCCTGTGGGCTGGTTCCTTCCCCTTTGGCCCATGGGGCCCTCCGGGATAGGTGGCCCCACCGGTGGACCCGGGACCCTTCCGGTGGTCCGTGCTTTCAGTGAACCCGAAACTTTCCGATGGCGAAATCACCACTTCCTATATATTATTCTTTACCTCCGGACCCTTCGGAACTCCTCGTGACGTCAGGGATCTCATCAGGGACTCGAACAACATTCGGTAGTCACATACTTGACTTCCTACTAACCCTAAGCGTCACCGAACCTTAAGTGTGTAGACCCTACGGGTTGGGAGACCTTGAACATGACCGAGGCGACTCTCGGGCAATAACCAACAGCGAGTGCTGGATACCCATGTTGGCTCCACATGCTCCTCGATGATTTCATCGGTTGAACCACGATGTCGAGATTGATCAAACCCTGTATGCAATTCCCTTTGTCAATCGATGCGTTACTTGCGAGACTTCGATCGTCGGTATCCCAATACCTTGTTCGGTCTCGTTACGGCAAGTCACTTTACTAAATACCGTAATGCATGATCCGTGGCCAACACCTTGGTCACATTGAGCTCATTATGATGATGCATTACGAGTGGGCGGAGATACCTCTCCGTCATACGGGTGACAAATCGATCTCGATCCGTGTCAACCGCAGATACTTTCGGAGATACTGTAATGCACCTTTATAGTCACCCGATTCGTTGTGGCGTTTGATACACCAAAGGCACTCCTACGGTAACGGGAGTTACGATCTCATGGTCGAAGGAATAGATACTTGACATTGGCAAAGCTTCTAGCAAGCGAACTATCGATCTTTTATGCTATGCTTATGATTGGGTCTTGTCCATCACATCATTCTCCTAATGATGTGATCCGTTATCAACGACATCCAATGTCCATAGTCGGAAACCATGACTATCTATTGATCTGTGAGCTAGTCGACTAGAGGCTCACTAGGGACTCATTGGGTCTAAGTGTTCACCGTGTATTACGATTTCGGATAATACTGGTTATAGCATGAACAAAGACAATTATCATGAACATTGAAATATAATAATACTTTTATTATTGCCTCTAGGGCATATTTCCAACAGTCTCCCACTTGCACTAGAGTCACTAATCTAGTTACATTGTGATGAATCGAACACCCATAGAGTTACGGTGTTGATCATGTTTTGCCTTGAGAGGTTTAGTCAGCGGATCTGCGACATTGAGATCCGTGTGCACTTTGCAAATCTCTATGTCTCCATCTTGAACATTTTCACGGATGGAGTTGAAGCGGCGCTTGATGTGCTGGTCTTCTTGTGAAACACTGGGCTCCTTGGCTAGAAGCAATAGCTCGGTGTTGTCACGAGAAGAGTTTGATCGGCCCGACGCATTGGGTATGACTCCTAGGTCGGTGATGAACTCCTTCACCCAAATCGCTTCATCGCTGCCTCCGAGGCTGCCATGTACTCCGCTTCACCGTAGATCCATACGGCGCTCTGCTTGCGGCTGCACCAGCTTCTTGCTCCACCATTCAACATATACGTATCCGGTTTGTGACTTAGAGTCATCGGATCTGAGTCGAAGCTAAGCGTCGGCGTAACCCTTCTGACGAGCTCTTCGTCTCCTCCATAAGCGAAACATGTCCTTTGTCCTTTTCGGTGCCGGGATATTCTTGACCGCTGTCCGGTGTTCCTTGCGGGATTACTTTGGTATCTTGCAACCAAACTTACGGCAAGGTTTACATCAGTGCAGTACCTGACATGGCATACATAATAGATCCTATGGCTGAAGCATAGGGGATGACACTCATCTCTTCTTTATCTTTTGCCGTGGTGGGTGGTGAGCGAGCTCAATCTCACACCTTGTAACATAGGCAAGAACCCTTCTTGGACTGATCCATTTGAACCTCTTCAAAATCTTATCAAGGTATGTGCTTTGTGAAAGACCTATGAGGCGTCTCGATCTATCTCTATAGATCTTGATGCCTAATATATAACAACTTCTCCAAGGTCCTTCATTGAAAACACTTGTTCAAGTAGGCCTTAATGCTGTCCGGGAGTTTCGTATCATTTCCCATCAAGAGTATGTCATCTACATATAATAGGAGAAATGCTACTGAGCTCCCCTCACTTTCTTATGTATGAGGCTTCTCCATAAGTCGCATAAACTAAGCGCTTTGATCATCTCATCAAGCGAATGTTCTAACTCGAGATGCTTGCAGTCCATAAATGGATCATTGGAGCTTGCATACTTTGTTAGCGTTACGAGGATCGACAAAACCTTCGGCTGCATCATATCAGCTCTTCCTTAAGATGTCCATTAAGGAATGCCGTTTTGGCGTCCATCGCCATATCTCATAATCATAGTATCGGCAATTGCTAACATGATTGGACGGACTTAAGCTTCGCTACGGGAGAGAATGTCTCGTCGTAGTCAATCCCTTGAACTTGTCGATAACCCTTAGCGACAAGTCGAGCTTTATAGATGGTAACATTACCATCGCGTCCGTCTTCTTCTTAAAAATCCATTTGTTTTCTATCGCTCGCCGATCATCGAACAAATCTGTCAAAGTCCATACTTTGTTTTCATACATGGATTCTATCTCGGTTTCATGGCCTCAAGCCATTTGTTGGAATCCGGGCCGCCATGCTTCTTCATAGTTCGAAGGTTCATTGTTGTCTAGCAACATGATTTCCATAACAGGGTTGCCGTACCACTGCAGTGCGGGCGTGTCCTCGTGGACCTTGAAGTTCGATAGTAACTTGATCCGAAGTACCTTGATCATCATCAACGTTTTCCTCTTGGTTGGTGTGGGCATCACGAGAGCGGTTTCTGCGCTGCACCACTTTCCCGTTCGAGAGGTAGTACTTCATCGAGTTCTACTTTCCTCCACTTACTTCTTTCGAGAGAAACTCTTTCTCGAAAGCATCCGTTCTTAGCAACAAAGATCTTGCCTTCGGATCTTAAGTAGAAGGTATACCCGACGGTTTCCTTAGGGTATCCTATGAATCGCATTTTCCGACTTGGGTTCGAGCTTTTCGGGTTGAAGTTTCTTGACATAAGCATCGCATCCCCAAACTTTTAGAAGCGACAGCTTAGGTTTCTTCCCAAACCATAATTCATACGGTGTCGTCTCAGCGGTTTAGGCGGTGCCCTATTTAAAGTGAATGTAGCTGTCTCTAGGCGTATCCCCAAAATGATAGCGGTAAATCGGTAAGAGACATCATAGACGCACCATATCCAATAGAGTGCGATTCTGACGTTCGGACACACCGTTTATTTGAGGTGTTCGGTGGCGTGAGTTGTGAAACGATTCCACATTTTCTTAAGTGTGTACCAAATTCGTGACTTAAGTATTCTCCCCCACGATCGATCGTAGGAACTTTATCTTTCGGTCCGTTGATTCTCTACCTCACTCTGAAATTCCTTGAACTTTTCAAAGGTCTCGGACTTGTGTTTCATTAAGTAGACATACCCATATCTACTCAAGTCATCGGTGAGAGTGAGAACATAACGATATCCTCCATGAGCCTCAACGCTCATTGGACCGCACACATCGGTATGTATGATTTCCAACAAGTTGGTTGCTCGCTCCATTGTTCGGAGAGCGGAGTCTTGGTCATTTGCCTAAGAGGCAAGGTTAGCATGTGTCAAGCGATTCATAATCAAGAGACTCTAAAGTCCATCAGCATGGAGCTTCTTCATGCGCTTGACACCAATGTGACCAAGGCGGCGATGCCACAAGTATGTGGGACTATCGTTATCAACTTTACATCTTTTGGCATCCACACTATGAACATGTGTAATATTACGCTCGAGATTCATTAAGAATAAACCATTGACCATCGGACATGACCATAAAACATATCTCTCATATAAATCGAACAACCATTATTCTCAGACTTAAATGAGTAGCCATCTCGTATCAAGCGAGATCCGGATACAATGTTCATGCTCAAACTTGGCACTAAATAACAATTATTGAGGTTCAAAACTAATCCGTAGGTAAATGTAGAGGCAGCGTGCGGCGGCGATCACATCGACCACTGGAACCATTCCGGCGCGCGCCGTCACCTCGTCCTTCGCCGGTCTCCGTTTATTCCGCAGCTCTGCTGTGAGTTACAAATATGAACAGCGGCACGGTATCAAATACCGGGAGTTACTACGAGTCTTGGTAAGGTACACATCAATTACATGTATATCAAATATACCTTTGGTGTTGCGGCCTTCTTATCCGCTAAGTATTTGGGGCAGTTCGCTTCGATGACCCTTCCCTTGCAATAAAAGCACTCGGTCTCGGGCTTGGGTCCATTCTTTGACTTCTTCCGGCAGCAGGCTTGCAGGTAGCGGCAACATCTTTGCCGTCCTTCTTGAAGTTCTTCTTACCCTTGCCCTTCTTGAACTTAGTGGTCTTATTGACCATCAACACTTGATGTTCTTTCTTGATTTCAGCCTCTGCTGACTTGACATCGAGAACACTTGAGGAATGGTCTTTACCATCCCTGCATGTTGTAGTTCATCACAAAGCTCTTGTAGCTTGGTGGGAAGCGGCTGGAGGATTCTGTCAATGACCGCCTCATCGGGAGGTTAATGTTCAAGCTGGGTCATCGGCGTGCAACCCGGACATCTTGAGGATGTGCTCCTTGTGAACTGTTCTCCTCCATCTTACAAGCTGTAGAACTTGTCGGAGACATCATATCTCGACCGGGCATGAGCTTGGAAAACTAGTTTCAGCTCTTGAACATCTCATATGCTCCGTGATGCTCAAAAGCGCTTTTGGAGCCCGGTTCTAAGCTGTAGAGCATGCCGCCTTGAGCGAGGAGTAATCATCGGCGCGAGTTTGCCAAGCGTTCATAACGTCTTGGTTCTCTGGGGACGGGGCGTCACCTAGCGGTCCTTCTAGGACATATTGCTTCTGGCAGCTATGAGGATGATCCTCGGGTTCGGACCCGATCCGTATAGTTCTGCCATCATCTTTCGACTTGGTTTTCTCTAGGGCAGCGTTGAAGTTCATGTTGACATTAGCGTTGGCCATTGATCTACAAGACATATTTGCAAGGTTTTAGACTAAGTTCATGATAATAAAGTTCTTAATCAAAATTATGAACTCCCACTTAGATTAGACATCCCTCTAGTCATCTAAGTGTTACGATCGAGTCGACTAGCCGTGTCCGATCATCACGTGAGACGGACTAGTCATCGTCGGTGAACATCTTCATGTTGATCGTATCTTCCATCGACTCGTGTTCGACCTTCGGTCTCCGTGTTCGAGGCCATATGCGCACATGCTAGGCTCGTCAAGTTAACCCTAAGTGTTTTATTTGTGTAAAACTGTCTTACACCGTTGTATGTGAGCGTAAGGATCCATCACACCCGATCATCACGTGGTGCTTAGAAGCGACGAACTGTAGCAGCGGTGCAGTTAGGGAGAACACTTCTTGAAATTTTATAAGGGATCATCTTATTTACTACCGTCGTCCTAAGTAAACAAGATGCATAAACATAATAAACATCACATGCAATTATATAGTTGTGACATGATATGGCCAATATCATCAAGCTCCATTGATCTCCATCTTGGGGCTCCATGATCATCTTGTCACCGGCTTGACACCATGATCTCCATCATCATGATCTCCATCATCGTGTCTTCATGAAGTTGTCCGCCAGCGACTACTTCTACTTCTATGACTAACAGCGTTTAGTAATGAAGTAAAGTAGTTTACATGGCGTTCTTCAATGACACGCAGGTCATACAAAAAATAAAGACAACTCCTATGGCTCCTGCGGTTGTCATACTCATCGACATGCAAGTCGTGAATCCTATTACAAGAACATGATCTCATACATCACAATTCATCATTCATCACAACTTCGGCCATATCACATCACATGATCAATCGCTGCAAAAACAAGTTAGGCGTCCTCTAATTGTTGTTGCATCTTTTACGATAGCTGCGATTGGGTTCTAGCAAAACGTTTTCTTACCTCGAATCACCACAGCGTGATTTTGTCAACTTCTATTTACCCTTCATAAGGGCCTTGTTCATCGAATCCGCTCCAACTAAAGTGGGAGAGCGGACACCCTTGACCACCTTATGCAACTAGTGCATGTCGATCGGTGGAACCGGTCTCACGTAAGCGTCGTGTAAGGTTGGTCGGGCGCTTCATCCCACAATACCGTTGAGCAAGAAAAAGACTAGTAGAGGCAAGTAAGATGACAAGATCAGCGCCCACAACAAATTGTGTTCTACTCGTGCATTAGAGAACTACGCATAGACCTAGCTCATGATGCCCTTTGTTGGGGAGCGTTGCGAGAAAATTAAAATTTTTCCTCGGCTTCACCAAGATCCATCTATGAGTTCATCTAAGCAGCGAGTAGCGGAGAGAGTTTGCATCTACATACCACTTGTAGATCGCGTGCGGAAGCTTGCAAGGTGATGATGGAGTCGTACTCGAGCGTGATTCAGATCACCGATGCCAAGTGCTGAGCGGACAGCACCTCGCGTTCAACACGTGCGGAGACGGCGGCGTCTCCTCCTTCTTGATCCAGCAAGGGGAAGGAGAGGTTGAGAAGACAGCTCCACGGCGGCCTGCGGCGTGGTGATGGTGGAGAAGCGATACTCGGCGAGGCCGCCGAGCTCTTACGGAGGAGGAGATGTGTTGGGGAGGGAGGGCTGCGCCTTGGGAGTTGGTACAGCAGCCCCCTCCCTCCCCCTTATATAGGCCCCCAGAAGTGGCGGCCTGGAGATCCAATCTCCGGCGGCGACCAAGGGGTGGAGTGCCCCCAAGCCGGTGGGCGCCCCCCCCTAGGGTTTCAACCCTAGGCGCGGGGTGGGCCTGAGGCGCACCAGCCCCTGTGGGCTGGTTCCTTCCCCTTTGGCCCATGGGGCCCTCCGGGATAGGTGGCCCCACCGGTGGACCCGGGACCCTTCCGGTGGTCCGTGCTTTCTGGAAACCCCGAAACTTTCCGATGGCGAATCACCACTTCCTATATATTATTCTTTACCTCCGGACCCTTCGGAACTCCTCGTGACGTCAGGGATCTCATCGGGACTCGAACAACATTCGGTAGTCACATACTTGACTTCCTACTAACCTAAGCGTCACGAACCTTAAGTGTGTAGACCCTACGGGTTGGGAGACCTTGAACATGACCGAGGCGACTCTCGGGCAATAACCAACAGCGAGGTCTGGATACCCATGTTGGCTCCACATGCTCCTCGATGATTTCATCGGTTGAACCACGATGTCGAGATTGATCAAACCACATATGCAATTCCTTTGTCAATCGATGCGTTACTTGCGAGACTTCGATCGTCGGTATCCCAATACCTTGTTCGGTCTCGTTACGGCAAGTCACTTTACTCGTCCGTAATGCATGATCCGTGGCCAACACCTTGGTCACTTGAGCTCATTATGATGATGCATTACGAGTGGGCCGAGAGATACCTCTCCGTCATACGGGTGACAAATCGATCTCGATCCGTGTCAACCGCAGATACTTTCGGAGATACTGTAATGCACCTTTATAGTCACCCGATTCGTTGTGACGTTTGATACACCAAGGCACTCCTCGGTAACGGGAGTTACGATCTCATGGTGAAGGAATAGATACTTGACATTGGCAAAGCTTCTAGCAAGCGAACTATCGATCTTTTATGCTATGCTTATGATTGGGTCTTGTCCATCACATCATTCTCCTAATGATGTGATCCGTTATCAACGACATCCAATGTCCATAGTCGAGAAACCATGACTATCTATTGATCTGTGAGCTAGTCGACTAGAGGCTCACTAGGGACTCATTGGGTCTAAGTGTTCACCGTGTATTACGATTTCCGGATAATACGGTTATAGCATGAACAAAGACAATTATCATGAACATTGAAATATAATAATACTTTTATTATTGCCTCTAGGGCATATTTCCAACATTGCTAGGAATGGTGTCAAAGGTTAGGGGTTCATGGCAATATGGGATGGCTTGACAAGCAGGTAATAGGTAGCGCAGCATAGCGATAGAAACGAAGCAACTAGCATAGCAATGATAGTAGTGAGATCCGAGGGTAGCGGTCATCTTGCACGAAATCCGCTAGGAAGAAGAAGCGAGTCCATAAAGAAGACAAGCGGAGGAAGTCGAGCGAATCCTCACAACTCGGAGCGGAACGAAGCTAACGAGAGAAGCAAACGGAAAGAAGCAAACAACATGGTAAACACACAAGCATAAATATGGCATGATGCACAACCCAATATGATGCATGTCGGTTTAATGAGGCATGGCATGGCAAAGTGCAAACAAACAACACTACAAATTAAGTGGAGCTCAATATGCAGCGAGTTGCATATTAATGGCTCTCACATCAATATTTAGTTCTCTCTTGTTTAAGCTACCCAACAATATTAAATGTTGATTAACATGGCAAGGGTGAAGCATAATAAAACTACCTATCTAGGCAAGTTTAAATGAGGCCGGAACAACAAACAACAATTCCGGAAAATCCCCATATGCAAATTATGAATTTGGTACTGTTCTGCCCTAAACACAATTTTAGTGTTGTTAAACAGAAAAATAAAGTGGACCATGTTAAACTAGGCATTTTTCCACCCCATTTACATATAAAGAACATTTAAAACCGAGCTACGGTTATTTAGTTATGAATTAAATCATTTTAGCATGGCATTAGAGCAAATTAATGCAAACAACAATTTAAACATTTTAAACATGGATGAAAGTGGCATATTATGAAACTAGATGAAATTCTAAGCATTTTACATATATAAAGTTTTTACATATGATGCATGGTTATTTAGTTATTAAATGCATGAAGTATGAGGGTTTTACGCAATTCTGTAAATCCACTGGTTAATTGCAAAATCATAGCGAGGAAAAAAAACACGCATGGGCGAATTTGGCTGGGCAGTGGCGTCTGAGGAGAAAGAGGCGGGCTGCTCACCTGGGCCAAGGCCAGTCGGTGTAGGGAGGTTGGAGGCAGGCGGGGAAGCAGTGGGCCGTGGCCCACGGTGCCTGCGGCTGGGCTCACGTGGTCGGTCAATGGGGTGGCGGGATCGGGCTCCTCCCGATCCGCTCTGGGCAACAGTGGCGGAGCTCTCCGGCGGCCTTGGCGCCGGTCGGCGAGCAGGCGAGGCGCGGGATAGCAGAGCAGGCGAGATCCAGCCACGGGAGGCGGGACCCAGTTCCGCCCAGATTTGAAACAACGGCAGCGGTGGGCGAGACTCCGGTGGCGGATCTGAAGGACCAGCGGAAGCAGCCATGGCAGACTCTGTCGCGAGGCACATGGAGAGAAGCGTGAGGAGGCGAGAGGAAAAGAGGGAGGATGCAGGGGCGCAACTGCGGGGGCGGCGGTTTTGAGATATAGGTGGGAAAGTTGGTAATGAGCCATCCCGACCTTAGGAGCCCCCTTTGCTTGATCGTTTTTAGCGGCGAGTTGTGTCTAGAAAAATGTTTTGAGTCATTTAGGATTATATATATCGGAGAGTTAGAATTCTTTTTACTCCTCGGTCCCTTAAATCGCTCGGTGAGGTATCTGGCGTAGAGTTTTGACTCTTCTCTTCTCAAATTTCACTAAATTTTTTTAGGATCACGCGGGTATCTTAGAATCGTTCGATGGTTTTATGATGACAACATTGTCTTGGTGCCTCCGTCGGCGGGGTTTTTTAGTGGAGGTGTCCGGGGAGTTGAGCTACGAGGTGTTGTCGTCATAATTTTATCGTTGCGATTCTGGAATACGAGTTTAATCGCCGACATCGAAAATCTCTTTTATGCGATTGTTGGTGAGATAACCCGCTAACTTGATCTTGAGGTGAGTATGGGAGTATTGCCATGACTCGTATAACGGATGCTTTTGAAGGTTGAGGTACACAATTTCGAAGGTTTCTTGGTTATGTGTTGTGGATGGATCTGACTTGGATGTAGGTATTGTTAGTTTGGGTGAGATATATTGCTTCCTGTATCCCCAACACAGTTGCATAACCGAGAAAGTTTGGGAGTTTTATAGGTGGGAATTCAAGTAGCTCCTAGTATATCTTTCCGACAGATGCATGATATGGGATTGGGTAAATCTCTATCATATGTATTTGTTCGGCTTATACGCAAGACAAATCCTTTGTTTTGTTTTATTGTAGTATTCGAGTTGCTTGAAGTCAAATGTTGGATCCATACCTTTCCTAAGCGGTGTTCTCATATTGCTATGTGAATACTAATCCTTTTGATCATTGAGGTTCTTTTCCAACGGTGCGCTTCTCTTGAGGCGATCCATCATTCTCCCCATCCATAAGATAAATTCTAAGTTTTCTCAACGGTGTTTGTTTCATTCATCCCAAGTTGTCTTTGTTTTCCCCACCCTCCACCCTTTTCTTCAAGGACTCATTTATTGTAATCAAGTATCCATTTATTCAGGTGAAGTCACTTCACTCTTTTCAATAAATGTTCTTATCCGGTGATTTCCCATGAAGATGCTCAATAGCTTCAAGTTCATCATCCTTCATTGTTGTTTCTTCTCCGGTGGATCCTATTCAAGCTTTCGATATTCATCATATTCCTTTCCTCGTTTCTAATGCTTTCTCATACCGATGCACCTCTTAATCTTTCACTTCTCGTTATTCATTTGTTCTGGAGTACTGAAGATATCTCACAAGATTTGTGTTTCCATTCTTAATCCGTTCAAGCCATTTGGAGATTGTTATCTCATTCAAGCCATTTAATTCAACTGGTGCAATTTCTCTTTAATATCATTCTCAACGGTGTTCTTTTGAGTGGGCCCTAACCCACAGGTCTTTTCCCAGGATCTTACCTGACTCTTCTATTTTCCCAGAGCTATCCTAAATTTTTCTCCAAGTTTGACGTAAGAATGAGTTGTCATCAGTCAAATGCTTTTCTCCAAGATCTTTCAAATGCTTTTCATAGTTGGCTCAACCTCTTCGCTTTTGATTCTTCCGGTGTGCCTCAATAATTCTCGGTGGTGTTTCTCGTTGTCATTCTCATCATGTGAAGACCGAAGAAGAGTTCCTCTTAAATCCTTACCCATTCTTCCAAAGATGCGTAGTTCAAGCTTGATGCCATCCTCTCATGATTGTTTTCGATTGTGGGAATTTTTTTCTTACCATCCGGAGCATTTCATGAGTTGTTTCTATTTCTTTCCTCCGAAGGCCATCATGTCATAATTCTTCATTCTCAGCGTGTAGCTATCGTTCTCCAAATCTTACCGGTGATTCGTTCAAATATCCTCTAATCAGTTCATGTTCTCTTCGTCTCATGTATCTAAATCCCCTCAAATATCTTCATTCGTTTTCCAATTCTTCCCGGTGAATTGTGCCTTTGCTACGTTCATTTTCAATTCTTACGGTGGTTCGTCCAGGATTTCACCTCTTTCGTTATCATTTAATTCATTCGTTCTTTCCAATCCTACCGGTGGTTCGTTGAAGACCTTCCCAAGCTTGCGCCATATCTATCTTAATCCTTTGTACGAGAATAAGTAGTATGCCAAATTCGTTGATTGTCATCAATTTAATTGGTGAAGGATAAGCATAACATAATTCTTATTCTTGTTCATCCAAGTGATTAATTTTTTATTCCGGAGGCCCTTAAAATTCTCGGTTTCATTTGTTTCATCTTCTCTTTTCCCCAGAGTTCCAAGCTCTAATTATCATGGAGATCCATCTAAATCATTGCAAGGCTTCACCTTGTGTTTTCAACTTCTCCTTCTTTCCACCATCCTTTTAATACCGGAGTTTCTTCATGTTGGTTCGTCAAGGATTCCTTTCATTCTCGATTTGTTCTTCAAGTTTTCTCTCGAAGTTATGATCCGCCAAGCTATACTCAAAATTAAACAGGGTGCCCAACACTTGTTTGTTTTGAGAAGCTCAAGTATTCTCCGTCTTTCATTCCAAAGTGCAATTCCTTCTATCTTATCTTTTGAGATGGTGTTATGTCACTCTTGACAATTTCCTTCATGTTTCATGATTCATATTGTTGTCAAGAATGAGGTATTTTAAATCCATCAGTCTCTTCATTGGAGTTATCTTGGGTTATATTTCACCTAAAGCTTTCCCTAAGGATTGTTGCTATTTATGGTGCTTATAAATGACCCAAGTTCTTCATTTGTCCTCCCGGTGAAAAAAGTTTCTCGTCTCCTTGTTGATTTCAATCCAATCATTTGTTTTCGTTGGTGGCAGAAGCTCACCTCATAATTTTGAGATGTTTCCATAAGCCCACTACAAGCTTATTCTTTTCGTTGTTGGTTTTCCAACAACTCCGTTATAACCTTCTTTGCAAGGATGCTTTCCAAGCTCATTTGTGGCAGAAGTTGGCATTTTCTTCTCCATTCTTTTATTTCAGTGATCTATCTTCTATTCGTTCTTCCGGAGGCATTGTGATGTTACTCTCTTCGACCCATCATCTCATTTTGTAAATATCATGTAATTTTCCTTGCTTATCCGTTTAGCCGGAGTGTCGTGTTTTCATTCGAGTTCTCTCATCTTATCAAGTTTTGCCTCCCTTCTCAACCGGAGTGCGGTTTGTAATGTTTCTTACCCCTTGTGCCATTCTTTCAATTTCGGAGGCAGTGTGTTGTTGATTTCATCAAGTATCCTCTCATTTGTCAAGTTCATGTTCTATTCCTTCCATGTTCAACCAGAGTGCTGCCCGAATTCTTCCTCCCTCATCTAGTTTTAATCGGAGTGGTTTCAAATTCTATCTTGTCCATTAAACTCTTGATTCATGTCTTTGCAACCTTCAAGTTCTCGTTATGTTCCTTGTTCCTCTTTTCTAACGGATTGTTTGCAATCTCGTTCATCTCAGTCGTACTCTTTCTTTTAAATTGCTCAACCTCTCAAGGTCCGTGGTTTCACTCGTTTGCTGAAGAAGCAACATAGTTTTACCTCTTCTCTTCCTCTTCCGTTTTCCCCTTCGGTGCCATCCTAGATCTCGGGACGAGATCCTCTCGTAGTGGTGGAGTGTTGTAACGCCCCGGATACAACTTTCCATATTCGTAACTCCAACTCTTGCCTTTTCCGGAGATGCTATATGATACTTCCTTCGTGGTTGGGTTTTTCTCATTTGTTTTGCATTTTATTCTTGTTATGCATCTCATCTCATGTCATCATCTGCATTTCATCTGCATGTTTTTCAAAACTTGCATCCGTTCGGGTTCCGCCGTTTCTCTCCGTTGTCGTTCGAGGCCGACCACACTCGCTTGCGCTTTCATGGCACCTCGAAATATATTTTATAAGTGGCATAAAAATGTTCTCGGAATGGGTTGCAACTTGTCGTGCGGTCTTATTATAGTGTAGACTGGCCGCCTGCCAAGTTTCGTCGCATTCGGAGTTCGTTTGACTGCCCAACCGTTAAATATATAACCGCGATATAGTCGGTCTAGCGTCAGACGTTTTCGGTCTCCGAAACTGTTGCTGGGCCTCTCTTCTCTTCTCTCCTCTTAGCTCGAGGCCTCTCTTCACAGCCCGTCTAGCCCTCCTACACTTCCCCTCGATCCGGAGCCGTCCGATGTCGATCTGAGGCCCCGAAAACGGCCCCAAACCCTCAAACCCTAGGTCCTTTCTATATCTAGACGCCTCCCATGCCATTTTGACCTTCTCCTTCCTCCTCCTCGAAATCCGCGCCTCTAATCACCACCAGCTACCTTCCGGCCGCCGCCTCCTCCTCGGATCGCCGCCGACCACCTCTCCCGCCACTTGTCGCGTCGCCATTGTACGCCGCGCAGCCATCGCTCTCGGCCTCTCTGCGCCGCCACTGTCCTCCCCACGTCGTCCCAGCGCCTCGCCGCACTTTGGCCGCTCGGCCAGCGCGGCCGCCGGGCGATCTGGGCCCCAGCGGCGCCCGTCGCCCGCTCCTCGATCCGATCTGGATCGGGAGGGGCGCCGCGTCTCGCTTCGGCCTCGCCGCCGGGAAGCCGGCGAGGATCCGCCCCTGCGAGTTGCGCCCGGCATCCTCCCTCTTTCCTCTGTCTCTCCCTCATGTTCTCTCTCACTGTGCCTCGCCACGAAGTCCTCATAACGTTGCCGCCTCGGGTCGCCGCATCCGTCGCGAGCTCATCTAGCCGCCGCCGTTGCTCAAATCCGGGCGGAACCGGGGTCCCGCCTCCTCCCGTGGCTGGATCTGCCTGTTCCCGTCATCCCGGCGCCCTCCGGCCTGCCTGCTGACCGGCGCCGCGCCGCCCTCGCCGGAGAGCGCCGCCACTCGTCGTCCAGAGTGGATCTGGAGGAGCCCGATCCCATCGCCCCATTGACCGACCACGTGAGCCCAGCCGCAGGCCCCGTGGGCCACGGCCCCGCCTGGCTTCCCCCCCCGGCCTACCTCCAGCCTCCTACACCGACCGGGCCTTGGCCGGGGTGGCAACTCCGCCCCTTCTCTGTCGCGCGCTGGCCCAGTAAATTCGGCCCATGCGTGTTTTTTTCCCTGTTGCGATTTTGCCAATTAACCAGGGATTTATAGAATTGCAGAAAACCCCTCATACTTCATGCATTTAATAACTAAATAACCATGCATCATATGTAAAAACTTTATATATGTAAAATGCTTAGAATTTCATCTAGTTTCATAATATGCCACTTTCATCCATGTTTAAAATGTTTAAATTGCTGTTTGCATTAATTTGCTCTAATGCCATGCTAAAATGATTTAATTCATAACTAAATGTAGCTCGGTTTTAAATGTTCTTTATATGTAAATGGGGTGGAAAAATGCCTAGTTTAACATGGTCCACTTTATTTTGCTGTTTAACAACATTAAAATTGTGTTTAGGGCAGAACAGTACCAAATTCATAATTTGCATATGGGGATTTTCCGGAATTGTTGTTTGTTGTTCCGGCCTCATTTAAACTTGCCTAGATAGGTAGTTTTATTATGCTTCACCCCTTGCCATGTTAATCAACATTTAATATTGTTGGGTAGCTTAAACAAGAGAACTAAATAATTGATGTGGTGTTTCGTCAATATGCAACTCGTTGCATATTGAGCTCCACTTAATTTGTAGTGTTGTTTGTTTGCACTTTGCCATGCCATGCCTCATTAAACCGGACATGCATCATATTGGGTTGTGCATCATGCCATATTTATGCTTGTGTGTTTACCATGTTGTTTGCTTCTTTCCGGTTTGCTTCTCTCGTTAGCTTCGGTTCCGTTCCGGAGTTGTGAGGATTCGTTCGACTTCCTCCGTTTGTCTTCTTTATGGACTCGTTCTTCTTCCTAGCGGGATTTCAGGCAAGATGACCGCTACCCTGGATCTCACTACTATCATTGCTATGCTAGTTGCTTCGTTCTATCGCTATGCTGCGCTACCTATTACCTGTTTGTCAAGCCATCCCATATTGCCATGAACCCCTAACCTTTGACACCATTCCTAGCAAACCATTGATTGGCTATGTCACCGCTTTGCTCAGCCCCTCTTATAGCGTTGCTAGCTGCAGGTGAAGTTGAAGATTGCTACATGGTGGACAGGGTTATGTTGGGATATCACAATATCTCTTATATTATTAATGCATCTATATACTTGGTAAAGGGTGGAAGGCTCGGCCTTATGCAGTGTTTTGTTCCTCTTGCCGCCCTAGTTTCCGTCATACCGGTGTTATGTTCCCGGATTTTGCGTTCCTAGCGGTCGGGTGATTTATGGGACCCCCGACGGTTTGCTTTGAATAAAACTTGTCCGGCAAGGCCCAACCTTGGTTTTACCATTTGCCTCACCACCACCTATCCCTTTCCTTGGGTCGGCCAACCCGAGGTCATCTTTATTTAGCCCCGGGCGATTGCTTGTCTAAGTGCTGGTCCAAACCGAGTGATGTCCGGCGCCCCACAGGCAACGAAGTCTATGCCAACCAGCGTCTTGCTCATCCGGTGTGCCACGAGAGCGAGATATGTGCAGCTCCTATCGGGATTTGTCGGCTGTGGGAGGCTTTGCTGGTCTTGTTTTACCATTGTCAAAATGTCTTGATGTCGGGATACGAGTCGATCGGAGTGTCTTGGGTGAAGGTCTATTCCTTCGTTGATCGCGAGAGCTTGTCATGGGCTAAGTTGGGACACCCTGCGGGGTATAAACTTTCGAGAGCCGTGCCCGCGGTTATGTGGCAGATGGAAATTTGTTAATGTCGGTTGTAGATAACTTGACACTTGATCTGAATTAAAATGCATCAACGAGTGTGTAGCCGTGATGGTCTCTTCTCGTGGTCCGGGAAGTGAACACGGTTTCGGTGTTATGTTTGGCGTAAGTAGGTGTTGGGATCACCTCTTGATCATTGCTAGTTGACGACCGTTCGCTTGTTCTCTTCTCGCTCTTACTGCGTATGTTAGCCACCATACTTGCTTAGTCGTTGCTGCAACCTCACCACTTTACCCCTTCCTTACCCATTAAGCTTTGCTAGTCTTGATACCCATGGTGATGGGATTCTTTGAGACCTCGTGGCTCACGGATACTTCAAAACCAGTTTGCGGTGCCTATGTTACCCGGCGGTGGCGCAACCAAGCTCAAGGAGGAGCTCGATGAAGATCGTGTCCTTTGTGTTGTTTCGTTCTAGTTGATCGATAGTGGAGCCTAGTTGGGTTCGATCGGGGACCGTTTATGCATTTGGGGTTCTTCTTTTATTTTGGTTCCGTGGTCGGACCTTGATTGTATCTGGATGATGTAATGCTTTATTCATGTATTTGTGTGAAGTGGCGATTGTAAGCCAACTATGTATCTTTTTCCCTTATGTATTATATGGGTTGTGTGAAGATTACCTCACTTGCGACATTGCTTTCAATGCGGTTATGCCTCTAAATCGTGCTTCGACACGTGGGAGATATAGCCGCATCGAGGGCGTTACACATTCAACACGACGAACAAGGCAACCGGACTTATAATGCTTGAACACTCTCCTTAGCCATAGAATTCTATAATTTTAAATTTGGTGAAGCCTAGTATTCGGAAGGCCGAGTTGAGGCGCTATCCATGCTTGGGCAGACGAAGCGGTTCCTCGCTCTAAGCGGCATAAGTCTTTAGGGACTCGAAAAGACCTCTCGAACAGCGACCAGCTCTCGCCTTATCATGGCGGTCGATTTTAGCTTTCTCCTTTGAGGCGCTCGTGTTGGGGAGCGTTGCGAGAAAATAAATTTTTTCCTACGGTTTCACCAAGATCCATCTATGAGTTCATCTAAGCAGCGAGTCAAGGGGTGAGTTTGCATCTACATACCACTTGTAGATCGTGTGCGGAGCGTTCAAGGGATGGTGATGATGGAGTCGTACTCGCCGTGATTGAGATCACCGATGACCAAGTCTTTGAGCGGACAGCACCTCCACGTTCAACACGTGCGGGACGGAGGCGTCTCCTCCTTCTTGATCCAGCAAGGGAAGGAGAGGTTGATGATGATCGGCTGACCTGACGGCGTGGTGGTGGATCTGAGAACGGCGGGGCCGCCAAGCTGCTGCGAGAGGAGGGCGAGGTGTAGCAAGGGAGGGGCGCCAATGCAGTGCGGCTGCCTCCCCTTGACCAACTTTATATAGGCCCCAGTGGCGCTGGCCTGGGAGATTCAATGTCCCAAGGGGCGGCCAAGGGGTGGAGTGCCCCCAAGGCATGTGGTGCGCCCCCGCTGGGGTTTCAACCCTAGGCGCGAGGTGGGCCTGAGGCGCACCAGCCCACTATGGGCTGGCTCCTCCACTTCAGCCCATGGGGCCCTCCGGGATGTGTGGCCCCACCGGTGGACCCAGGACCCTTCCGGTGGTCGGTACATTACCGGGTGACCCTGAAACTTTCCCGATGGCCGAAATACCACTTCCTATATATAATTATTTACCTCCGAACCATTTAGAAACTCCTTGTGACGTCCGGGATCACATCCGGGACTCCGAACAACATTCGGTATGCTGCATACTCATATTCATACAACCCTAAGCGTCACGAACCTTAAGTGTGTAGACCCTACGGGTTCGGAGACACGTAGACATGACGAGGCGACTCTCGGGCAATAACCAACAGCGGGATCTGGATACCCATGTTGGCTCCCACATGCTCCTCGATGATTTCATCGGATGAACCACGATGTCGAGGATTAAACAACCCGTATACAATTCCCTTTGTCAATCGATGCGTTACTTGCGAGACTTCGATCGTCGGTATCCCAATACCTTGTTTAGTCTTGTTACGGCAAGTCACTTTACTCGTACCGTAATGCATGATCCGTGACCAACCACTTGGTCACTTTGAGCTCACTATGATGATGCATTACCGAGTGGGCCGAGATACCTCTCCGTCATGCGGAGTGACAAATCCGATCTCGATCCGTGTCAACCCAGAGACACTTTCGGAGATACCTGTAGTGCACCTTTATAGTCACCTAGTTACGTTGTGACGTTTGATACACCAAAGCACTCCTACGGTATCCGGGAGTTACGATCTCATGGTCTAAGGAAAGGATACTTGACATTGGAAAAGCTCTAGCAAGCGAACTACGATCTTGTGCTATGCTTAGGATTGGGTCTTGTCCATCACATCATTCTCCTAATGATGTGATCCGTTATCAACAACATCCAATGTCCATAGCGAGAAACCATGACTATTTGTTGATCAGCGAGCTAGTCGACTAGAGGCTTACTAGGGACATATTATGGTCTATGTATTCACCGTGTATTACGATTTCCGGATAATACTGATTATAGCATGAATAAAGAAAATTATCATGAACAAAGAAATATAATAAGAATACTTTTATTATTGCCTCTAGGGCATATTTCCATGATCTCCCACTTGCACTAGAGTCAATAATCTAGTTACATTGTGATGTATCGAGCACCCATAGAGTTACGGTGTTGATCATGTTTTGCTCATGAGAGAGGTTTAGTCAGCGGATCTGCGACATTGAGATCCGTATGTACTTTGCAAATATCTATGTCTCCATCTTGAACATTTTCACGGATGGAGTTGAAATGGCGCTTGATGTGCTGGTCTTCTTGTGAAACACTGGGCTCCTTGGCAAGGCAATAGCTCGATGTTGTCCGAGAAGAGTTTGATCAGCCCGGCGCATTGGGTATGACTCTAGGTCGGTGATGAACTCCTTCACCCAAATTGCTTCATCGCTGCCTCCGAGGTTGCCATGTACTCCGCTTCACATGTAGATCCCACCACGGCGCTTTCTGCTTGCGGTTTGCACCAGTTCTTGCTCCACCATTCAACATATACACATATCCGGTTTGTGACTTAGAGTCATCGGATCGTGTCGAAGCTAGCGTCGGCGTAACCCTTCTACGAGCTCTTCGTCACCTCCATAAGCGAAACATGTCCTTTGTCCTTTTCGGTGCTTGAGGATATTCTTGACCCTTGTCCGGTGTTCCTTGCGGGATTACTTTGGTACCTTCCTACCAAACTTACGGCAAGGTTTACATCAGTGCAGTACACAGCATGGCATACATAATAGATCCTATGGCTGAAGCATAGGGGATGACACTCATCTCTTCTTTATCTTTTGCCGTGGTGGGGATTGAGCGAGCTCAATCTCACACCTTGCAACAGAGCAAGAACCCTTCTTGGACTGATCCATTTGAACTTCTTCAAAATCTTATCAAGGTATGTGCTTTGTGAAAGACCTATGAGGCGTCTCGATCTATCTCTCTAGATCTTGATTCCTAATATATAAGCAGCTTCTCCAAGGTCCTTCATTGAAAAACACTTATTCAAGTAGGCCTTAATGCTGTCCAAAAGTTCTATATCATTTCCCATCAAGAGTATGTCATCTACATATAATATGAGAAATGCTCTGAGCTCCCACTCACTTTCTTGTAGCGTGAGGCTTCTCCATAAGTCGCATAAACCCAAGCGCTTTGATCATCTCATCAAAGCGAATGTTCTAACTCGAGATGCTTGCACCAGCCCATAAATGGATCGTTGGAGCTTGCATACTTTGTTAGCGTTCTTAGGATCGACAAAACCTTCGGCTGCATCATATACAGCTCTTCCTTAAGATGTCCGTTAAGGAATGCCGTTTTGGCGTCCATCGCCATATCTCATAATCATAGTATCGGCAATTGCTAACATGATTGGACGGACTTCAACCGCTACGGGAGAGAATGTCTCGTCATAGTCAATCCCTTGAACTTGTCGATAACCCTTAGCGACAAGTCAAGCTTTATAGATGGTAACATTACCATCGCGTCATCTTCTTCTTAAAGATCCATTTGTTTTCTATTGCTCGCGATCATCGGGCAAGTCATCAAAGTCCATACTTTGTTTTCATACATGGATTCTATCTCGGATTTCATGGCTTCAAGCCATTTGTTGGAATCTGGGCGCCATCGCTTCTTCATAGTTCGAAGGTTCACGTTGTCTAACAACATGATTTCCGGGACAGGGTTGCCATACCTCTGCAGTGCGGAGCGTGTCCTTGTGGACCTCTGAGTTGAGTAGCAACTTGATCCGAAGTACCTTGATCATCATCATCATTTTCCTCTTGGTTGGTGTAGGCATCACGGGAACATTTTCTGAGCTGCACCACTTTCCCGTTCGAGAGGTTGTACTTCATCGAGTTCTACTTTCCTCCACTTACTTCTTTGAGAGAAACTCTTTTCGAAAGCATCCGTTCTTGGCAACAAAGATCTTGCCTCGAATCTTAAGTAGAAGGTATACCCAGCGGTTTCCTTAGGATATCCTATGAAGGCGCATTTTTCGACTTGGGTTCGAGCTTTTCGGTTGAAGTTTCTTGACATAAGCATCGCATCCCCAAACTTTTAGAAGCGACAGCTTAGGTTTCTTCCCAAACCATAATTCATATGGTGTCGTCTCAGCGGTTTAGGCGGTGCCCTATTTAAAGTGAATGTAGCTGTCTCTAGGCGTATCCCCAAAATGATAGCGGTAAATCGGTAAGAGACATCATAGACGCACCATATCCAATAGAGTGCGATTACGATGTTCGGACACACCGTTACACTAAGGTGTTCGGTAGGCGTGAGTTGTGAAACGATTCCACATTTCCTTAAGTGTGTGCCAAATTCATGACTTAAGTATTCTCCTCCACGATCTGATCGTAGGAACTTTATCTTTCGGTCACGTTGATTCTCTACCTCATTCTGAAATTCCTTGAACTTTTCAAAGGTCTCGGACTTGTGTTTCATTAAGTAGACATACCCATATCTACTCAAGTCATCGGTGAGAGTGAGAACATAACGATATCCTCCATGAGCCTCAACGCTCATTGGACCGCACACATCGGTATGTATGATTTCCAACAAGTTGGTTGCTCGCTCCATTGTTAGGAGAATGGAGTCTTGGTCATTTGCCCATGAGGCATGGTTAGCATGTGTCAAATGATTCATAATCGAGAGACTCTAAAGTCCATCGGCATGGAGCTTCTTCATCGCTTGACACCAATGTGACCAAGGCGGCAGTGCCACAAGTATGTGGGACTATCGTTATCAACTTTACATCTTTTGGTATTCACACTATGAATATGTGTAATACTATGCTCGAGATTCATTAAGAATAAACCATTGACCATCAGGGCATGACCATAAAACATATCTCTCATATAAATAGAACAACCATTATTCTTGGATTTAAATGAGTAGCCATCTCGTATCAAACGAGATGCAGATACAATGTTCATGCTCAAACTTGGATCCAAATAACAATTATTAAGGTTTATAACTAATCCCGTAGGTAAATGTAGAGGTAGCGTGCCGGCAGCGATCACATCGACCCTAGAACCATTCCCGACACGCGCCGTCACCTCGTCCTTCGCCGATCTCCGTTTATTCGCAGCTCTTCTTTGTGAGTTACAAATATGAACAGCGACACAAATACCGGGAGTTACTACAGTCTTGGTAAGGTACACATCAATTACATGTATATCAAATATACCTTTGGTGTTGCCGGCCTTCTTATCCGCTAAGTATTTGGGGCAGTTCGCTTCTAGTTACCCTTCCTTGCAATAAAACACTCGGTCTCGGGCTTGGGTCCATTCTTTGACTTCTTCGATGGCGGCTTACGGGGCCGGCTTTATCCTTGCCGTCTTTCTTGAAGTTCTTCTTGCCCTTGCCCTTCTTGAACTTAGTGGTCTTATTGACCATCAACACTTGATGTTCTTTCTTGATTTCAACCTCTGCTAACTTGAGCATTGAAAATACTTGAGGAATGGTCTTCACCATCCCTGCATATTGTAGTTCATCACAAAGCTCTTGTAGCTTGGTGGGAACAAGCGAAGGATTCTGTCAATGACCGCCTCATCGGGAGGTTAATGTTCGGTGGGTCATACGGTTGTGGAACCCGGACATTTTGAGTATGTGCTCCTTGTGAACTGTTTTCCTCCATCTTACAACTATAGAACTTGTCGGAGACATCATATCTCGACCGGGCATGAGCTTGGAAAACTAGTTTCAGCTCCTCGAACATCTCATATGCTCCGTGTTGCTCAAAAGCGCTTTTGGAGCCCGGTTCTAAGCTGTAAAGCATGCCGCCTTGAGCGAGGAGTAATCATCGGTAGAGACTGCCAAGCGTTCATAACGTCTTGGTTCTCAGGGACGGGAGGCGTCACCTAGCGGTCCTTCTAGGACATATTGTTTCTAGCAGCTATGAGGATGATCCTCGGGTTAGGACCCATTCCGTATAGTTGCTGCCATCATCTTTCAGCTTGGTTTTCTCTAGGAGGAGCGTTGAAGTTCATGTTGACATGGCGTTGGCCATTTGATCTACAAGACATATTTGCAAAGGTTTTAGAGTAAGTTCATGATAATTAAGTTCATCTAATCAAATTATTTCAATGAACTCCCCTCAGATTAGACATCCCTCTAGTCATCTAAGTGTTACGCGATCCGAGTCGACTAGGCGTGTCCGATCATCACGTGAGACGGACTAGTCATCGTCGGTGAACATCTTCATGTTGATCGTATCTTCCATACAACTCGTGTTCGACCTTTGGTCTCCGTGTTCGAGGCCATGTCTGTACATGCTAGGCTCGTCAAGTTAACCCTAAGTGTTTTGCATGTGTAACTGTCTTACACCGTTGTATGTGAGCGTAAGGATCTATCACCCGATCATCACGTGGTGCTTCAAAGCAGCGAACTTTAGCAATGGTGCAGTTAGGGAGAACACTTCTTGAAATTGTTGTAAGGGATCATCTTATTTACTACCGTCGTTCTAAGTAAACAAGATGCATAAACATAATAAACATCACATGCAATTATATAGTAGTGACATGATATGGCCAATATCATATAGCTCCATTGATCTCCATCTTTGGGGCTCCATGATCATCTTGTCACGGCATGACACCATGATCTCCATCATCATGATCTCCATCATCGTGTCTTCATGAAGTTGTCCATAGCGACTACTTCTACTTCTATGGCTAGCAGCGTTTAGAAATAAAGTAAAGTAATTTACATGGCGTTCTTCAATGACCATGGTCATACAAAAATAAAGACAACTCCTATGGCTCCTGCGGTTGTCATACTCATCGACATGCAAGTCATGATTCCTATTACAAGGACATGATCTCATACATCACAATATATCATTCATCATTCATCACAACTTCTGGCCATATCACATCACATGACAATCACCAAGATCCATCTATGAGTTCATCTAAGCAATGAGTCAAGGGAGTGAGTTTGCATCTACATACCACTTGTAGATCGCGTGCGGAAGCATTCAAGGGGATGGTGATGATGGAGTCGTACTCGCCGTGATTCAAATCACCGATGACCAAGTGCTGAACGGACAGCACCTCCGCGTTCAACACTGCGTGCGGGGACGGAGGCGTCTCCTCCTTCTTGATCCAGCAAGGGAAGGAGGTTGATGATGATCAGCAACTGACTTGGCGTGGTGGTGGATCTGTGAGAACTCTGGCGAGGCCGCCAAGCTGCTGCGCGGGAGGAGGGCGAGGTGTAGCAAGGGAGGAGGCGCCAATGCAGTGCGGCTGCCTCCCTTTGCCCTCCTTTATATAGGCCCCAGGCGCCCGACCTGGGAGATTCAATATCCCAAGGCGGTGACCAAGAGGTGGAGTGCCCCCAAGGCATGTGGTGCGCCCCCCCTAGGGTTTCAACCCTAGGCACGAGGTGGGCCTGAGGGGTGCATGAGCCCACTATGGGCTGGCTCCCCTCCACTTCAGCCCATGGGGCCCTCCGGATGGGTGGCCCCACCAGTGGACCCAGGACCCTTCCGGTGGTCGGTACATTCAGGTGACCCGAAACTTTCCCGATGGCCGAAATACCACTTCCTATATATAATTATTTACCTCCGGACCATTCCGAAACTCCTCGTGACGTCCGGGATCTCATCTGGGACTCCGAACAACATTTGGTATGCTGCATACTCATATTCATACAACCCTAGCGTCACCAAACCTTAAGTGTTGACCCTGTGGTTTCGGGAGACATGTAGACATGACCGAGACGACTCTCGGGCAATAACCAACAGCGGGATCTGGATACCCATGTTGGCTCCCACATGCTCCTCGATGATTTCATCGGATGAACCACAATGTCGAGATTAAACAACCCGTATACAATTCCCTTTGTCAATCGATCGTTACTTGCGAGACTTCGATCGCCGGTATCCCAATACCTTGTTCGGTCTCATTACCGGCAAGTCACTTTACTCATACCGTAATGCATGATCCGTGACCAACCACTTGGTCACTTTGAGCTCATTATGATGATGCATTACGAGTGGGCCGAGATACCTCTCCGTCATGCGGAGTGACAAATCCGGTCTCGATCGTGTCAACCCAACAAACACTTTCGGAGATACCTGTAGTGCACCTTTATAGTCACCCGATTCGTTGTGACATTTGATACACCAAAGCACTCCTCGGTATCTGGGAGTTACATGATCTCATGGTCTAAGGAAAGGATACTTGACATTGGAAAACCTCTAGCAAGCGAACTACGATCTTGTGCTATGCTTAGGATTAGGTCTTGTCCATCACATCATTCTCCTAATGATGTGATCCGTTATCAACGACATCCAATGTCCATAGCGAAACCATGACTATCTGTTGATCAGCGAGCTAGTCGACTAGAGGCTTACTAGGGACATATTATGGTCTATGTATTCACCGTGTATTACGATTTCCGGATAATACTGTTATAGCATGAATAAAGACAATTATCATGAACAAATAAATATAATAATAATACTTTTATTATTGCCTCTAGGGCATATTTCCAATAGCTCGCCCTACCTGCTCAAGGCGCAATCGCGATGGTTCTCCGGTGCTACCTTAGCCGATAGAAGCGGAACATAAGGTACCAAAACATGGGGCGAGAAACCCAACTATTGACCCAAGACATGATTGAGACCAATGCATATAGTGCTATAAGTTAGGGTGCCGCACTTGTGAAAGTGTTCGGACTTATCACACCATAATGCGGGGAACATAAGCCCCTAGTGTATTCGGCCGTACCAAAGTGTACGGATGCAAAATGTCATAAATGAACATATATGTAAAAAAGGAATGCAATTACAAGCGAAAAGTGATGCATTGTTTATTCAAGGAATTCTGCCATGAGTGCAGAATGATACAAATAGTGCGGTAAGCAAGGGGTTGGACTATTAGACATGTCTCCCTCTAGGGGTAGTGAGGGAGTCCTGGACTAGGGGGTGTCCGGACAGCCGGACTATCATCGTCCGCCGGACTCCAAGACTACGAAGATACAAGATCGAAGACTCCGTCCCGTGTCGGATGGGACTTTCCTTGGCGTGGAAGGCAAGCTTGGCAATCTGAGATATGTAGATCTCCTACCATTGTAACCGACTCGGTGTAACCCTAGCCTTCTCCGGTGTCTATATAAACCGGAGGGCTTTAGTCCGTAGGACACAACATACATTACAACAATCATACCATAGGCTAGCTTTAGGGTTTTAGCCTCCTTGATCTCGTGGTAGATCCACTCTTGTACTACCCATATCATCAATATTAATCAAGCAGGACGTAGGGTTTAACCTCCATCGAGAGGGCCCGAACCTGGGTAAAACATCGTGTCCCTTGTCTCCTGTTACCATCTGCCTAGACGCACAGTTCGGGACCCCCTACTCGAGATCCGCTAGTTTTGACATCGACATTGGTGCTTTCATTGAGAGTTCCTATGTGTCGTCACCGATAGGAAGGATGCCTCCACCCGTCTTCAAAGACGGTATTTTCGCCAAAGGGGCCTTGGCCGCCGACCAATCTATCCGACTAGGCGGTTTTCTCATGACCGCTGTCCGGCCTTTGCCGACAATGACTTCCCAAGTCGTCGAAAGCAATCTCCGCCAGCTCGGAATTCGCGGCGGCTGGATCAATAGAGCTCTCATCGTCAGCGAGCTCTTGGATCGCATCGCCACCCTGGGAGTCACTACAGACTACAATCAGATTGGGCTTAAAATCGATCTGAGAGAGATTAACTCTCCCTAGGTCACCTACCACGTCGCAGTGGTAGAGGAACAATGCGGCGACTCTTCACCTATATTGAAAACTAGTCACGTCCGGATTCCCGAACCCTCCATGCGGATTTCGCGGAGGGGCGGACTTCGATCGAGCATTGAACTCAAAATCTTGCATCGTTCGGACTCATTGGATCGTGTCCAGCAAACCAAGCTTCGAACTCGGGAACTCCCGGCCGTTAAGCCCCAAGATGGGTAGGGATCGGATTTTATTCCACCCACCGCCCGGACATATCGATCTATCTCTAATCGGCAAGAGCCGCTGAAAGCGATTACATCACTCTTGGGCGATTCCTCCTGGTTATGGGCGGGATAAAGGACTGCCGAGAGGAAAGCATAATCTCAATCTTTTGCAATAATTGCACGGACAAGGGAATATTGAACGCCATCGGCCATCGTAAAATTACACACTTCACCGATCTGGCATCCATAGTACGAAAATACTATGCGATGGAGAGTTTCCGGAAAACAGAAAATCAGTTTTGGGACAATCCGGCTCCGAATACAACCCTAGTCCGCAACAAAAGGGTGCATCGTACTGAGGCACCAGATGTAAAAACCAAAAAGCAAAAACCCTTAAAGACGCGGAAACGTCTTTGGAAGGATGGCTCGGCGGACCTGTAAGCTTCATAGTCTGAGGCGCCGTCCCAACACATAGCCTTGAGCATGTTGGATACTCGACGGTGGCCAAAAGTGGCGAGGAGCTTCTAGCCCTAGAAAACTACTCCAACAATACCGATGCGGTATCAGCGATCTTGAGACCTTCACATCAAATAATATCGAAAACAAACAATCCAGCGGCCTCGCGAAGTCTACCAAGTAGCAACAGCAAATCCATGGGCGACACGACCATCACCTTCAACGCCCGGTGGCGAACCTGAATTCGAACAGCTCGAGCACCGGCCGCCTTGGTGCTTAGTCCCATAGTGGGCGACTTTCGACTTACAAAGGTCCTCATGGATGGCGGCAGCGGACTAAACCTCATCTATGAAACTCTTCAAAAATGGAAATAGACTGGAGCCGTATTGGCGAAGCAGCACAACCTTGGAGGAATAATCCCTAGCGGAAGCGATCGCACGGAAAAATCACACTTGATGTGGTGTTATTTCGCCGGACAATTCTGATCGAAGAAGTCACGTTCCAAGTGGCCCGTTCAACAGCGGATATCACGCTATATTAGGGCGAAGGCATTCATAATTTTTCAAGCCGTACCCCATTACGGGTATATGAAGCTCAAAATGCAGGCGGCGGAATAATCACTCTCGCTAGTGATCCGGACATAGCACTCAGCGCCGAAAACAAGACAGCCGCACTAGCCACGGAGGCACTATCCAAAGCCCTAGCGGCGAGAAGAACTCACTGCGCTGCGCTCTCACGGTGAGCAGGGGCGATGTGATACTCGATAAAAGATCCAAGTCCACCTCCTTCAAACCAGCGAGATGAAATAATAAAATTCGAGGTCCATCAATGGACCCAACAAAACCGGCCTCCATTGGGGCACAATTGAACCCGAAGTAGGCGCCGCCTTTCTTGCGAATTCGCCGGAAAATTGGGACATTTTCTCTGGCATCCTTCCGGATATGCCGGAATCCCCATGAGTTGGCGAACACAGCCTAAACATCCTAAAAAAGTTTAAGCGGTCAAGCAGGCTCTTGACGATTTTCGAACCCAAAAGGCGAGGCAATGGGAGAAGAGCTAGCCAAACTATTAAGCGGATTCATCGGAGATATCAAACATCCGGATTGGCTAGCAAATCTGGTAATGGTACCAAGAAGGACAAATCTGGCGCCTATGTGCCGATTTTAAAGACCTCAATAAGGCTTGCCCAAAGGATCCTTCCCTCTCCCCGCATCGACCAAATCGCCGATGCTCTGCGAAACACGATTCGTTGTGCTTCCTCGGCGCATACTCCGGCTACCATCAAATCAAGATGGCGGAAGCGAATCAAGCCCAGCGGCATTCATCACTCCATATGGACCATTCTGCTTCAACACGATGCCCGCCGGACTTAAAAACGCCGGTGCAACATATCGGTGCATGATTCAAACATGTCGGCCACCGGATCGGCAAAAGCAGTAGAGGCATACGTGAGCGGCGTGGTCGTCAAAACCAAACTCGTCGAAACTCTAGTAGACAACTTGAGGCTCACATTCGACAACCTCGAGCATATGACATCAAGCTGAATCCGGAAAAATCGTTTTTGGCGTGCGGCGGAAAGCTCTTGGGCTTCATCGTATCCGGTAGAGGAATTGAAGCAAACCCAGCCAAGATCCGAGCTCTGTCTGGCTGGATATCCCAAAGACCTCAAGCAAATACAAAATTAGCTGGATGCATGGCGGCTCTAAGCGCTTTATCTCCGTCTAGGAGAAAAGGCATTGCCCTCTATCGCCTCCTCGGGCACACGAACACTTGAGTGGGCGGATCTGCCTTCTTGCGGACTCGAAGAAATAAAGGCCATATTGGCAACAAATCCGGTCTGGCTGCGCCCAATCTAAGCGAACCAATGTTGTTATACATCGCAAGCGCATCAAGTTATGGCGCGGTACTCGTCGTCGAGCGAAAGCGAAGGGCATAAATTCCCTCTTCAAAAACCGTGTATTATGTATCCCTTGTGTTAACCCCTACAAGTCCGTTACCCACACTATCGAGAAGATAGCGTGTCACGGTGTTCATGGCATCCGGAAGCCCGACACTACTTTCAAGAGTGTTCGATAACCGTGGCCTCTGAAGTACCACTCGGTGACATTATAAATAACATGACATAGCAGGCGGGATTGCTCAATGGGCCATTGAGCTCTTACCATCGATATAACTTACAAACCTCGTGAGCTATAAAGTCACAAGTTTTGGCTGACTTTGTCGCCGAATGGACAACCGAACTCCCTAAAGAGTATGGCGCATACTCAATGGATTATGCGCCGGCGGCTCTAAAATGTTGGCGGATGGGGCTGGCGTCGTGTTGGCGTCCCCAACCGAGACACAGTCCAATCGTACTTCAAATAATGTACGGACTCCAACAACGCGGCGAATCTGAGGCCCTTTACATGGTCTCCGGATGGCAATCTCCATGGGCATTCAACGCCTAGAGGTGCGAGGATTCAAACCTTGGAATATCCCAAATAAATGGAATTTTGATGCCAGGATCGAAAATGGCAGCATATCACAATGCTGTCTTAAAAATGTTAGCTTCGGTTGAAGGACTCGAATTCCATCAGTAGCCGAGATAATAACCAAGCGGCGATGTACTAGCGCGCATCGGTGCAAAACATGGCGCTGTCCTCAAATATCTTCTGGGCGGCTCTTCAAGCCATCCGTACTATGGGAAGAGAGTGCGGAAATGACAAACCCGGAAATAAGCTGCGCCGACCGGCGATCAGCCGATGACATAACACTTTCAGCCCACGACATAATGGCGATAATTGCCCGTGGACAGAACCGTTCTAGCCTACTTGCTTGGCGGGAACTCCCGAAGACCAAAATGAGGCCCATTGCATAGTTCGGCGATCGAAAGCCTACAAGGTCCATGAGGAGAACTTTATAAGAAAAGTACAACGGAGTCCTCCAAAGGTGTATCTCCGAAGAGGAAGGCGAAACCTCTGGCTGAAATTCATGCGGACTAGGCGGACACTGCCGCAGCATCCGGGCCCTTGTAGGAAAGGCATTCCGTCTGAGATTTTATTGGCCGGCGGCCGGGCGGATGCCGGGACTTGAATCGAGAGATCGTCGGTTGTCGGCTCTTTGCTAATCGAGCCATATGCCACCCGCCCTCAAAACTATACCCATTACACGGCGTTCGCGGTGCAGGGGCTTGATATGGTTGGGCCCTTAAAGGGAACCCACAAGCAAAAGGTACCTATTGGTCATGGTGGATAAATTCACCAAATGGATAGAGGCCAAACCGGTCAAAGCGGCGAGTCCGGACCGGTGATAGACTATATCGGGGTAGTACACGATTATGGAGTCCCCACAACATCATCACCGACAGCGGCACGAACTTCACAGCCGGCGAGGTTAAGTCATGGTGCAAAAATATGGGCATTAAGCTCGACTACGCTTGATCTATCACCCTCAAACCAGCGGTCAAGTGGAGCGAGCAAATGGTCTAATAATGGCGGCATTAAACCCGGACTAGTGCGGTCACTTACTAAATCGACCTGGCCGGGTTGAGAGCTCGACTCCGTACTACGGGGCTGCGGACAACGCCTAATCGTACTACGGATTCACACCATTTTTTATGGTATCTGGCGCGAGGCAGATCCTGCCTGCGACATAATTCATGACTCACCTCGAGTGCGCGTATGCGAAGAAAAAGAAGCCGAGCTGGATCGGCAAGACAGCTGGACACATTGGAGGAAGAATGCGGCGTCGCCAAGGCTCGTTCCGCATTTTATCAGCAGCAGGCCCAAAGATATCAAAGCGAAATGCGGGCCAAGACTTACAGCGTTGGCGAACTAGTTCTCGCTGCGGACAAGAAAAAGGACAAGCTCAAGCCCAAATGGGAGGCCTCTTCATTATCTATCAAGTCGACGGCGGGGCGTACCGTCTCTGAAATCGTCGGATAACCGACTCGAGCGAACCCATGGAGCGCAGCCGCCTCCGAAGATTCTATGCCTAGCGCTAGACTAAGAGTTCGTCCCTTCCTCCGTTCAAATTTTTACACTTGGCTATCTTTTGTTTCTCTTTCTTCTCCTAACCTTTTACTAAAAAGCCCTAAGGGCCTATTTCCGCATTGTTAGCATACACTTGATGTGCCATCCGCACTCATTATACACAGGGGCTTCTTTTCGAAGCTCAATTATAAGGGCTTCATGCCCGGCACATGTCAAGCTTCCACATGTACCTTTTACTCACCATTATATGCATCGATATGACTTAAGTTTTGGCCAAGCTAGGTTGCTGGCTCTGTGCTTACCCCTCGTTCCCAATTGTTCGGCTAGGAGGTAAAGGAGCACCTCTGCGATTATTCTTGCGGGTCGACGGATGTGTACCTCGGTAGGTGAAGCGAAAGCTAAGCGTTCTTAAGGGAATATTGATTCGGTGACTTGAAAGATGATTTTTACGTATTTATTTATCTGCCCCGGATGTTTTCCTGCTCTTTTAGCATGATCCGGACATGCACTTTAGGGCATGCCTCGAGAAAAGAACCCTTAGCGGAACTATTCTCCACGGAAGATGTTTCTTACTAACCATGTAATATAACATAACTAGTTGGGCACTTATGCGATAAAGCACTAATGACCCCCTTTGGTCTCCTGCATACCCGGTTGTTTCTTAACCAAGAAGGTATCGGACACACTCAGGACTCTAGGGTCCCGAGGTTGAAGCGAAAAGGTCGGCAAAGACAAGCGATCTACAATCGGCTAGAAGGCATTTCACATGTCATTTTAAAATACATTGTCAAATTCTTGATTGTATTCCTCCTCAATCCGTCTAACGGGCTGTCTAATTACAGTCCGTTGGGAAAATTTAGCAGCCAACTCTACTTGGCTGTATACTAAACTCACGAGGATCTCCTTCCCATCGGACCCCACGGTCCAACCCGGCCATGTGGTTGGGATCCGCCTTCTTATAGCATCTTCACCATGGCCCAAGCCTCCACGGCACCTTGGCGGCAAGCGAAATCTTCCACAAGCAGGCGCTGCCGCACTCACTGAAGCTTCTCCATAAGCTCCCCAAGGCCCTCGGGTAGGGAGAGGGCTGGCCATAAAGCACAGGCAGCGCCGCTCATTGCTGCCGAACTTCGTTCGGCAGTTGCAATAACTTCGGGAAGTTGATCACCCGTTGATATGGGCATCTCCTCGCGGGGTGACTGTGAGTATACCTACAAGACATATCATGTCAATTTACTTCCTCGCCGAACTCTTCTTTTCAAAGAGTCCGCTCAAGCACTTACTATAAATGCGCAATGAAGCGCTGATTCTCCTTAGCGGGCGGACAGCCCGGCTCGGCGCCTTCAGCTCTTCTCCGAGCTTGGCGTTGGCATCTGAGTTTGTTCTCTCTTGCTGCCCCTATTCAGCACCCTCTCGCTTGACCTTCAATTTGGCGCGATAATCTTACTGTCCGGATCTTGTCCGTGGCACCTAATGTCATTATTAGACTTGCGCATACGCCGCCTAGCGCTTATATTTATTAATAAAAATGTGTTACCGGGAGGGGTCTCTGCGTTTCCTCTGTGGCAGCAAGTCTTGACCTCAAGTTGGGCCTTGCATTCTTGCAGCTCTGAGACAGTGGGCATTCTTCTCGATAGAGCACATGTCTCAAATGATCCTTAAATTAGTTAACATAACTACTTTAAGTCTTGGGGGCTACTAGCATATATAACCATTAAAATTCCTTACCCGTATGTCTTTTACATCTTTGCTCCGTGGCTCGGGTAAAACCGTCTTGAGCAGCGGAGGTGCGTCCCCTGCGTTAAAGGCGTCCAATGCCACGGGGAGAAGCACGCTTCCGGAAACTTGTCGTGGCGCCTGTGGTTCATGGTGCTCCCCACCTCGAGACTTGGTGGCGGACGATCTGCCGGCATCCTCCGGTGGAAGAGTATTCAGCCAGCGCCTTGCGCTTGCCTCCCCCTCGGGCGGCGGCTGGAGCACTGGCTGGTATAGGTCGGATCGGCAACCTCTCGCCCATGATCCGTGGCGCTTTTTCTCCTACAAAGATCATGAGTAGTCAGACGCTTCCTAGGAACGTTGCTCTAAAAATTTAAGTACGAGCTATACCTTTGCGGTGACGTTTTAGTCCGTGCCACGCTCCTTTTCCGCCTGCTGGTCCGGACTGACCTTTGTTGGTCAGCCGCCGCGGGCTCGGCTTCCCGCCTTGAAGGCGCTTCCTGTAAAACACCATCGTTCGCGAAGGTCAGAAATGGGAAAGGAAGAGATAATGGTGTTGGGACCTCGGTCACGATCACAGGAAGCGGATCTGATCCGGGGTAGTCGCCGTAATGGCGACTAAGCGTTATCCATGCTGAGTTGGTGGAACACCCGTCGATCAGCTCCACCTGAATATCCGGGTCCTCTGCGGAGGCCGAATCCAGGGATCTTTCTGGATCCTTGGGTTGCGGAGCGGGACTTACCATGTCCTCCACAGTCCGGCGTAGATCTGCGCCGAAGACATAATGTAAGCCTAAACTTGAAAGCATGGGTTGAGCCCTTAAAAGTGTTAAACACCCAGCCTCTAGGGTTGTTCATGGAAAACCCATTCAAAGGGTTAGTTCGAAGAAGTCCTCCATCTCCCCTTATGCAGGCGGACGGGATCTGCACGAGATCCTCGGTCGAATCCGGCCCCCAGCGGCCATGGCGGGTGGCATCGTCTTCCCGTTGAAATCCCACATGGGGTGGCCTCGTATTGCAATGGCTGTACCCCCGCATGATGCATGTCACCATGACTCAATCATGGTCAACCGGAATGGGCGATAATCTTATTGGCCCATCAAGTAATGGGCGCTCTTGTCTTCCTCAATCGGGGCCTTTGTGGCGCCAAGCGTGGCGTTCTTGGAGGAGCAGCACTAAACTCCGGAGGCCAATCCGATTTGGGTCGGCGTGGCGTCTTCTATGTAAAACCACTCTGAAGGCAAGTCTTGGACGCCTTCTTGGGAATACGGATGGGTATCCGGTCCGGCAATCGCCATATTTGGCGCCGCCCACTTGATATATAGATCCCTCGTGAGAGCGAGTGCAGTAGAATAGCCTCTTCCACAATGCAAAATGGGGCTCGATGCCGAGAATAGCTATAAAGAGCTACATAGCCCGTGATATGCGGGGCAGGCGGGCGTAAGGTGGTGGAGCTGGAGTCCGTAGAACTCCAGAGCCAGCGGAGAAAGCGGATGTATTGGGAATCGAGGTCCCCTTATCGGATAGGGGCCGAAGCATACTGCTACCCTTTGTTGGGACTTGGGGTAGCCTCCGCTTGCTTCCCACCTTGGTAGGTGGCCAGCCGGCTCGAGCAGGGACCATGAAGGGCGGAGGAGATATCCCCTACTTGGAGCTTCACTAGCTCGTTGTGTGGAGCAGAGCACCTCCTCCAATCCTGGCGGTGGGCTGGGGCCGAGAAGAGGAGCTGCGTCGGCGGTCCATGATGGAATGGATTTTTAGGTCAAGGGCTCTCCGATGAAGTATTCGCGGTAGGAAGATGGTGTGGTTTGGATCTGGATTTTTGCCTCTTTTGTGGCGGATGACTCATACGACTAGGGGTGAAACATAAAAGACACCACGGCTTTTCGCATTCGTGCGACAGCGTGGAAAAAGCCATTATTGGGCGTAAAAGCCAAAAGCACAATATTTATGATGAAGCCGGACAACATTACGGCGGTACATCAGAACTTGAAGGAGAACCGCCTTGCAGCGCGAAGACTATATCTGTGCTGGACTTATCGTCATTGAAGCCTGGTTGGGGGACTCTTGAGGAGTCTGGACTAGGGGTTGTCGGACAACGGACTATCATCGTCCGCGGACTCCAAGACTCTGAAGATTCAAGATCGAAGACTCCGTCCGTGTCGGATGGGACTATCCTTGGCGTGGAAGGCAAGCTTGGCAATACGGATATGTAGATCTCCTACCATTGTAACCGACTCGGTGTAACCCTAGCCTTCTCCGGTGTCTATATAAACCGGAGGGCTTTAGTCCGTAAGACACAACATACATTACAACAATCATACCATAGGCTAGCTTTAGGGTTTTAGCCTCCTTGATCTCGTGGTAGATCCACTCTTGTACTACCCATGTCATCAATATTAATCAAGCAGGACGTAGGGTTCTACCTCCATCAAGAGGCCCGAACCTGGGTAAAACATCGTGTCCCTTGTCTCCTGTTACCATCCGCCAAGACGCACAGTTCGGGACCCCCTACTCGAGATCCACCGGTTTTGACACCGACAGGTAGGCTGCGGAATGGTGTATTAAACAGATTTAAGGCTCATAATGGAGACCACACAGTATTAAATCGTAGCCTTTGTCCTTCCTTGGCTGTTGCATCGTGAGTTGGCGAGATCCTTTGCGGACGAGACCCTCAGTGAGCAGTCTGTGGAAGAAAAAAAAAAAGGAAAAAAAAAAGCGACACACTTAGGAGCCCTGGTGTCGTTGAGCGGCACTCTGGGCTGTCATGGTCGTGCCCTCCCCTATGCCCCATGGTATCTCGGGCGTAATGATGTGCGAAGGGCTAGTGTTACAATCATGCGGGGGCTGGGGTTGGGGCGCATTACTCTGGCGATGCTCGGGCGTGCGGTGGTCTTGATGTATGTTACTCTGGCGCGTTTGGCCATGTCCGGTCGTTTAAAGGCGGACTCGAAAATGCCTTAGAGGCTGCTCTATACTTACGCGCGAGCGCGTGTGTTCCTCCGTTCGTAGGGAGGCGTTGATGTTTCCGTTGACCGTGATGACTCCACGAGGGCTGGCATCTTGAGCTTAAGGTATGCATAATCGGCACGCGTTGAACTTCAAGCAGCGGTTCGTCGAAGCAGTGATAGCCGCTGCGGAGCGTGACTATGTCGAAGATTAACTCCTCGCCGGAAATTATCAGGGATCCGAAAACCACTTCGGTGTGGTGAGCTGTACAATTGGCCTCAACACCTGGTATAGCGCCTTTGAAGGTTGTCTTTGTAGGTTTAATCCTTGAGAGGTCTATGCCCATCTTGCGCATTGTATCACGATAAAGCGAGTTCGAGGCTCTTTGCCGCCGTCCATCGAGGACTCTAGTGAGGTGAAATCAATCGGCGATTGGGTCTAAAACCAATCGGCGAATCCTCCATGGCGGATCTTGGTGGGGTGGTCCTTGATCGAAAGTGATCGGGCAAGAGGACCATGGATTGAACTTGAGGCGTGGCTCCATCGCATATCGTCCCTAAGTGCGCTTCCGCTCCCTCTTGGGTATGTGGGTTGCGTATATCATGTTCTTGTCCGTACTTGTGGGGAACCATACATCCTCTCTTGTTACGCGGCGGGTCTCCTCCTCGTCATCACTATGCAGCCCCTTGTCATTGTTTTCGGCAATTAACTTGCACCTGCTTGAATACCCAACAATCCCTGTTGGTGTGGTTAGCTGGCTTTTGAAGTGCCATGTATCGGCAAAAGCGGTCGAGTATTCGGTCCAAATTGGACGGACCAGAGTAGTCCGTGACGGGTTTAGAACCTCTGAATCTGGCGTTGACTGCGTATCCTCGGTGTTATCGCCGTTAAGCGGCGTTTGTTTTATTCTGCGTGACCTGCCATTGCGGTCCTTGTTGTCCGGACTGCCATAATTTTGTTGAGGTTATTCTTTGCGGGCTAGCCAGCTGTCCTCCCCGCATAAAGCAGGTCATGAGTGATGTGAGGGTTGCCATGGATTTCGGCTTTTCCTGTCCTAGGTCTTTGGGCCAGCCACTCGTCGCGGATGTTATGTTTGAAGGCTGCGAGGGCCTCTGCATCCGGACGGTCGATGATTTGATTTTCTTTGTTATGAACCGTGTCGAGCTATGCGGCGATTTATCAGGCTGCTGAATTATGTGGCTTAGGTCATGGCGTCGGTGGTCGCACATATGTGCCTGAAGTTGTCGAAATCGGCTTCGAGGTCCTCCCAACACCAATTGACTCTGGCGGCAAGCTGTTAAGCCAATGCCGAGCTGGTCCTTTAAGCTTGAGTGGGAGATACTTGATGCCATGGAGATCATCACGCGGGCCATATGGATATGAAGGAGATAATCTTGATCCAAAGCGTGGGAGTCTGTTGTGCCATCGTAGGATTCAATGTTCATGGGTTTAAACCCTTGAGGATTTGATGATCCATTACTTCATCTGTGAAGCATAGTGGGTTCTTGGCGCCTCTATCTTTGGCGATATCTGGCGTAGCTCAAAGAGCTTTATCTGCTGTGTTCGGCTCGGCGGAGTTCTTTGTATCGGTGAAGGTAGTCATCGTGGATTGTGGGGCATACGTGATCCGTAGATAGATCTTGATTGTCTTTCCTTGTCCTCGATCGTCTCGCAAGTCCTGCGCATTCCTCGTGGCCGTGCTTTTCGGCGGTCTTTGAGAATGCAGTTCAGTGGAGGCCTAGATGCCTCTCTGTTGCGGCCACGAGGTGGTCGGTCTGCCGTGTGTCTTGCTGGTGATGAAGGTTTATATGCTTCCTCCTCTAATCGGGGAGCAACTTGCATTTTAGGTAGGTTTTGGAGGGCATTGAGTTCATGCTCTTGACGCGAGGACCTCGGTCCATCTGTCGGCCGCAGGTCTTGATCGGCTCGAAGCTATTCTTTGCTTTTCTTTAGGCTGCTCGCCGTGGCCATTAGCCAGCGTTTAAGCGCTCTTGTTGACGGGATCCTCGGGCACAGCAGATTAACGTCGTCGTTGAGGCTTGCCTCATCTCGGAGGAGGCATGTAATTGTCATCCTCTATCTCTCGTCTGCGCTCTCTCTTGAGGCTGGCTTCTCCGTCCTCTGTCTTGAATCTTCTTTGGAGGGTTGTCTTGACACTCTCTGGGGTGTTATTATCTCCGGTGCTGGAATCTCCATTCTTCTTTGTGGCGGGATTTAGGCGGCGCCCGCTGGCGTCGGCGCTTGGGCTGTTTCTTAGAGAATCTGCCTCGCTGCTTCTTCGCCGTTCCCATCCTTTGGGATGTCCATCATGTATATGTCGTATGGCGAGGTGGTCTTCGGTGCCCGTGAAGCACTGGTTTTGATCGTCTCGGCATCGTTGTTCATCTTGTCGATGTCTTGGTCGTAGTCTAGCATGTCGGTTGGTTAAATAAGCGGTGGCTACAAAGTGGGTGGTGGGTGGGCTTTGAATTTCTCCATCGTCGCATCCCAACCATCGACCTTGATCGGCGGAGCTCTCGATAACGAGAGATACTTTAGCGAATTCAGGATGTCGCCAAGGGTGAGTCTGAAAGATGTCCTGGCGGTGAACTGCATGATCAGCATGTCGGTTCGATTGGCGGGCGCGAGGAGGTTGAGTCCGGCAAGAGTCGGCACCTCGAGTCACGAGCTTTGCCGAGGACAAGGTTAGTATTCGGCTCCATCGCCGTAGAAGTTGCAGCCCCCGAGGCGGTGTCCAGCCACCTGTCCTCTATCTGCAGTCGGCTCGAACTGTGGGTCGAGCGGACTCATGTGCGGCCTCTAAGTCTTGTCGGTGGCGAGCTAAATCATGCCCATCGTGGCGGTCTGGCGCGCTTCGGTGTGGCTCGAATCCATCGAAGATCAAGTCTCCGCGGATGTCGGCCGTGAAGTTTAGGCTTCAAACCTGACTGGTGGCGGGCGTAGCTTCGATTTGCTCGGATGGCCAGCGAATTGGCCCGCGAGCAAAGCCGCCCGAACACGAAGATCTGTCCGGGGAGAAAAGTTTCACCCTGGACTGCGTCGTTGTTGATTGAAGAAGCCATCAAGCCTATCGGTGACGACCCAGAGGAACTCTCAATGAAAGCACCAATGTCGGTGACAAAACTGGTGGATCTCGGGTAGGGGGTCCCGAATTGTGAATCTAGGCGGATGGTAACAGGAGACAAGGGACACGATGTTTTTACCCAGGTTCGGGCCCTCTCGATGGAGGTAAAACCCTACTCCTGCTTGATCGATATTGCTGATATGGGTAGTACAAGAGTGGATCTACCACGAGATCAAGGAGGCTAAACCCTAGAAGCTATCCTATGGTATGATTGTTGTAATGGTTGTTCGTCCTATGGACTAAAACCCTCTGGTTTATATAGACACGGAGAGGGCTAGGGTTACCAGTCGGTTACAATGGGAGGAGATCTACATATCCGTATCGCCAAGCTTGCCTTCCACGCCAAGGAAAGTCCCATCCGGACACGGGACAAAGTCTTCAATCTTGTATCTTCATAGTCTTGGAGTCCGGCCGATGATGATAGTCCGGCTATCCGGACACCCCCTAGTCCAGGACTCCCTCAACTATCGTACCCCCTTGCCAACTCATAGCAAGGCACACAACTGTTCTGGTACATAGCATGGCATACTTTATATAACCTATGAGTGAGGCATAGGGAATGACTTTCATTCTCTTTCTATCTTCTACCGTGGTCGGGCTTTGAGTCTTACTCAACTTTACACCTTGTAATACAGGCAAGAACTCCTTCTTTGACTAATCCATTTTGAGCTACTTCAAAATCTTTTCAAGGTATGTACTCATTGAAAAATCTTATTAAGCATATTGATCTATCTCTATAGATCTTGATGCCCAATATGTAAGCAGCTTCACTGAGATCTTTCTTTGAAAAACTCTTTTCAAACTCTCCTTTATGCTTTCCAAAAAATTCTACATCATTTCCGATCAACAATATGGCATTCACATATACTCATCAGAAAGGTTGTAGTGCTCCCACTCACTTTCTTGTAAATACAGGCTTTACCGCAAGTCTGTATAAAACTATATGCTTTGATCAATTCATCAAAGCGTACATTCCAACTCCGAGATGCTTGCACCAGTCCATTGATGGATCGCTGGAGCTTGCGCACTTTGTTAGCACTTTTAGGATCGACAAAACCTTTTGGTTGCGTCATATACAACTCTTCTTAGAGATATCAATTTAAGGAATGTAGTTTTGACATCTATTTGCCAGATTTCATAAAATGCGGCAATTGCTAACATGATTTGGATAGACTTAAGCATCGATACGAGTAAGAAAATCTTATCGTAGTCAACATCTTGAACTTTTCAAAACCTTTTGCGACAATTCGAGCTTTGTAGATAGTAACACTACTATCAGTGTCCGTCTTCCTCTTGAAGATCCATTTATTCTCAATGGCTTGCCGATCATCAGGAAAGTCCACCAAAGTCCACACTTTGTTCTCATACTTGGATCCCATCTCAGATTTTATGGCCTCAAGCCATTTCGCGGAATCTGGGCTCATCATCGCTTCCTCATAGTTCATAGCATCATGGTCAAGTAACATGACTTCCAGAATAGGATTATCATACCACTCTGGTGCGGACTGTACTCTGGTTGACCTACGAGGTTTGGTAGTAACTTGATGTGAATTTTTATGATCATCATCATTAGCTTCTTCACTAATTGGTGTAGGAATCACTGGAACTGATTTCTGTGATGAACTACTTTCCAATTCGGGAGAAGGTACAATTACCTCATCAAGTTCTACTTTCCTCGCACTCACTTCTTTCAAGAGAAACTCCTTCTCTAGAAAGGATCCATTCTTAGCAACGAATATCTTGCCTTCGGATCTGTGATAGAAGGTGTACCCAGCAGTTTCCTTTGGGTATCCTATGAAGATACATTTCTCCGATTTGGGTTCGAGCTTATCAGGTTGAAGATCCTTCACATAAGCATTGCACCCCAAAACTTTAAGAAACTACAGCTTAGGTTTGTTGCCAAACCACAGTTCATACGATGTTGCCTCAACAGATTTTGAGGGTGCCCTGTTTAAAGTGAATGCAACTGTCTCTAATGCATAACCCCAAAACGATAGTGGTAAATTGGTAAGAGACATCATAGATCGCACCATATCCAATAAAGTCTTGATTCTGACGTTCGGACACACCATTCTGTTGTGGTGTTCGGTGGCGTGTTGTGAAACTATTCCACATTGTTTTAAATGAAGGCCAAACTCGTAACTCAAATATTCTCCTCCATGATCAGATCGTAGAAACTTTATTTTTTTGTTACAATGATTGTCCACTTCACTCTGAAATTCTTTGAACTTTTCAAATGTTTCGGACTTGTGTTTCATTGAGTAGATTTACCCATATCTGCTTAAATCATCTGTGAAGGTCAGAAAATAACGATACCCGCCATGAGCCTCAACACTCATCGGACTGCATACATCGGTATGTATTATTTCCAATAAGTTATTAGCTCGTTCCATTGTTCCGGAGAACGAAGTTTTAGTCATCTTGCCCATAAGGCATGGTTCACAAGTATCAAATGATTCATAATCAAGTGATTCCAAAAGCCCATCAGCATGGAGTTTCTTCATGTGTTTTACACCAATATGACCTAAACGGCAGTGCCACAAGTATGTTGCACTATCATTATCAACTTTGCATCTTTTGGCATCAATATTATGAATATGTGTATCACTACGATCGAGATTCAATAAACCATTAACATTGGGTGTATGACCAAAGAAGGTTTTATTCATGTAAACAGAATAACAATTATTCTCTGTCTTGAATGAATAACCGTATTGCAATAAACATGATCTAATCATATTTATGCTCAACGCAAACACCAAATAACATTTATTTAGGTTCAACACTAATCCCGAAAATATTAGGAGTGTGCGATGATGATCATATCAATCTTGGAACCACTTCCAACACACATCGTCACTTCACCCTCAACTAGTCTCTTTTTATTCTGTAACTCCTGTTTCGAGTTACTAATCTTAGCAACCGAACAAGTATCAAATACCCAGGGGCTACTACGAACACTAGTAAGGTACACATCAATAACCTGTATATCAAGTATACCTTTGTTCACTTTGCCATCTGTTGGGGATATGACTATTTGTGTAAGCCACCCAGGAGGGGCCGGGTTACGCAAAGAGGACTCATCAGAGGAAGCCCAAGACCAAGCATGAAGATGCGGTTCAATAAAGAGCTTAAGGCCCACAGGCGGCTTAAGCCGTTGTAATAAACGCCATGATGGCATGACTAGTAGCGTAAGGTAGATTTAAGCTGGTCAGCAGGCGGACTCTGTTTATAAGCGGTCGGGACTCTGTAACCTGAGGTGTCAACCCGTGTATATAAGGGGCGACCTCTTTGGCAGCTTAGGGCAGAAACAACTAATCGAGGCCGGGCATAGCGTATCTCGCTCCTGGTCATCGAAACATCAATACCAACCCAACTAGGCGTAGGCCTTACCTTCACCGTAAGGGGCGAACTAGTATAAACCCTCTCGTGTCTCTTGTCCCAATTTAACCCCTTCAAGCTTCCTAGTTGCGATGGCTCCACAACTAAGTCCTTTCACGAGGACATCTGACTTGACTATTCCATGATAGTTAGCGCCCACCGTGGGGCCGGCGCTGCGGTGGTTGAGTTCTTGAAGGAAGCTTGAAGGGCTCAAGGGATCGTAGTGGGCGGATGACCAAGAGTCGTCAAGGCAAGATCTACATCGATGCGAAGGCTGGGGCCCCCGCGCGGCTCAATTGAGTATGGATACGGGTCCCCTTCGGCGGAATCCACGTCTTCATCGGCCGGATCGGTGAGCCGGGCCCTAAGCCGGACAACTACACCGACCTCGTCGAGACGGCTCAGCGTGCGAGGAAGACCCGGACTCAGCCGGTCGTGAGGCGTGCCTTCGTGGGCTGCGTCCACGGAGAAGAAGTTTCTGAAGGATCTGAAGATAAGGGTGAGATAGCCGTCCTCTCGGACGATGATTCATCCGCCGGCTCAACAAATTCGTTGTATCAGGTACAAGACGACACACTCGGGGGCTGTTCCGATGGCATCAGTATTCCGGACCCCGATGAGCCGCCAAGATGGGCAGGAATCTTCATGGCTGGAACTCAGCCGGCTCAAACTCCTGGCAGCCAGCGATCACGTCCGGATCGGGAGTAGCGGGCAGGCGGCCCGTCGCCCCGGCTCAGTGCTGATGGATCTCATGGACAAGCTTACGGCCTGTTAACGCCACGGTTATTCCTGCGGAACAAAGATGAGCATGGCCAGCGATAGCGCAGTGCGTGAGGAATGCTTCGAGCCAAGGAGGCCTTCGCGGTGAGGATACTAGACTAGCTGCGAGCAGGCGACTCTCGATGCACAGGCACAGCGCTTGCGATCAAAAGCTTACTAGCTCACGATGAGCCGCGCATCAATGAGGTAATGAGGAGGAGACATCGAGAAGATGCGGTCCATTTACCTCCAATTACAACCCCGGGTTCTCTTTTCCACACCGGGCGGCCCTAGTAACCGCGGAGGCTGATCAGTTATGACAATCGGAGCAGGAGGACCGGCTCAGCCTCGGGATCTGGTGCCGCCTCACGTAAGCATGCCACCGCGCGTTATGTGCGATTCCACGGGTCACTTTTCCAACCCATGGAGAACTTGATCGCAGCTTCAGCGTTTAGTGGCTCTTCCTATGGAAGGTGATGACCCGGCGGCGGTGGAAACCGGAGGTCGAAGAGCTCCTCGAGACAGCCTGGCTCGGCGGGAGACCTATTCTTACAACCAGGACATGATTCATTCAACTCCCCATACAGGTAGAACCACCTCGCGAGCGGGCCGAGTTCTGGCGAGCGCATGGAGTCGGAAGCTCTGTCAAGCAATGCTCAATGCGTAACCAGCCGGGGCTCTAATCCGATCTGAGGATCGAATATATCGGGAGAGCGGCAGGCGGCTCATGCGGCGGCTCAAGACTTTCAGTATCCAACAACTTCCGTTGGGCGGGAGTAGCCACTAGAACGGTGGTGTCCCTTATGCGATTCGGCTGCGGAATGTGCGGTTGCCCAAAGACTTCAAGGGACCTCGAAAGGTGCCAAATTATACGGCCGACTTACAGCTCCGAGCCTGGATTGAGAATTATGAGATGGCCATGGAGCTGTTGGAAGTTAGTGACGCAGCGATGGCTAAGTATTTCACCATGATGTTAGATGGAACAGCCCGGTCGTGGTTGAAAGGCTTGCCACCCAATTCCATTGGTTCGTGGGGCGAGTTAAAGGCCCGGTTCATCCAGAACTTCAAGGACACCTGTAAGAAATCTATGTCGATTGTGGACTTGATGGATTGCAAGCAAGAGGTGGGTGAATCCACCATCCATTGGGTACACCGGGTCAAGGAGATAATTCAGTCCTCCGATAAGATGGATGCCGGTTCTGCAGTTCTTATGCTAGAGAAAAATTGCCACTTTGAGCGGTGAGGCGGCGGCGCGTATAGCGTGACCTCACGGATATGGATGCGCTGATGGCGGCTTTAGTCAAATATGCCGATCTGATAGTACCAAGGATCCAGCGTCGGCGATGAGAAGGCGGGGAAGGGAAAAAGGCGGCAATGGAAAGAATTGACATAACCACAGGAATCAAGGTGGCGACAAAGCGTAAAGCGGGCGGTAACCGGAGTTTGTGGCCAATGCCAACGTACGAGGTAACAATCCGAGACATAAGGGTAAACCGCCTCGATCCGGCGGGTCAGGCCCATCTCTAGAGCAACTACTCAATGAGCCCTGCCCAAGACACGGCACTAGGGAGCGGCCTGCCACACATCTATGGAAGGATTGCGCAATCATGAAGGCGTTTAAAAATTCCAACACCTTCGATGGTGGTCAAGGATCCGGCGGCGGCTCAGGGGCCGGCGGCTTTCATGGCCCAGGCGGCGGCTCAAATTCCGGCTTTCAGGGGCATTTAGGTGGTAACAATCAGCAGCAGTCTGGTCAAGGTGGACAGCAGCAACAACAGTCGGGTTATCAAAGCCATCCGAAGCAGTTGAGTGGTGGACAGTATCACGTATTTACCACTAGCTTGTGCAAACGTGACCAGAAGGTTCATAAGAGGGCTGTGAATTCTTTTGAGCCAGCAATTCCTCGTTATCTGAGGTGGTCAGAGCAGCCTCTTGTGTGGAGCAGAGAGGATCACCCTCCACGGGTCGATAATCCGGGTCAGTTAGCCCTGGTGGTCGCACCCTAGGTTGGTGGATATAAATTCACTAAAGTACTCATGGACGGCGGCAACAACATCAATATCCTCTACTACGAGACCTTTCAGCGCAAAGGGTTGACTGAGAAGAATTTGAGAACATCCAACACTGTTTTCCATGGAGTGGTTCCGGGTAAGTCGGCTTATCAGTCGGCAAGATTGAGCTGAAGGTGGCCTTCGGGGACGGACATGATTCCAGGGCTGAGAAGTTAACGTTTGAGGTGGTCAAAATCGAGCCCATATCACGCTCTGTTTGGGCGGCCAAACTTCTGATAAGTTCATGGCCTAGCCGTGTTATGTTTATTGCAGCTCAAGATGCGGGTCACAAGGGTACCATCCTTTGTACATGGCGGTATAAAATAGCATTGGATTGTGAAGAAGGTGGCGGCTTATCTTTGAGTCGGCTGTGCGACACAAGAGCTCAAATTTTATCAAGATAATGTTGACCCGGCGGATATAGCGTCCTGAAGAAGCCAACTCTGAGCATGACCCAGCGTTGAAGTTTAAGTCGGCGGTGAGACAAAGCTTGTTGATTTTACCGGGTGATTCTTCTAAACAGTTCGGCATTAGCGACAACTTGGATCCCAAATAGGAAGCGGCGCTCATCGAGTTCATCCGTGAGAACGGGACATCTTTGCATGAAACCTTCTAACATACCGGGTGTACCGGGGAACTTCGTGAGCACACTCTCAACATTGATCCAAATATAAGCGGTCGAGGCGGTTTCTTGGCGTTTTAGCGAAGAAGCGGCGAAAAGCTATTGGGAAGAAATCGCGGCTCTTAGCAGCGGGTTTATCGTGAAGTTTTTCACCGGAGTGGTTGGCTAACCCGATGCTTGTCCTCAAGAAAAACGGCACTGGCGGATGTGTGTGGACTACGGACTTAGACAAGGCTTGTCCGGTGACCCTTTGCTCTTCCTGTATTGATCAAATCATTGATGCTCTGACGAGTTGTGGCGTTTAAGTTTTTGGATGCTTACTCCGGTTATCATCAGTTAAGATGGCGATTAAGGACCAGGAGAAAGGCGGCTTTCATCACTCCGTTTGGAGCCTTACGCTATGTATCTATGCCATTTGGGCTCAAAGTGCCAGGCGACTTATCGGCGTTGTGTGCGAGAACTGTTTGCACGACCAAATTAGGCGTAATGTCCATGCCTATGTGGATGACATTGTGGTGAAGTCGAGAAAAGAGACCTTGATATCGACTTAAAGGAGACCTTTGATAATCTCCGGGTTTACAAGATGATTCTTAACCCGGCCAAGTGTGTGTTTGGCGTTCCTACGGGCAAGCTCTTGGGTTTTCTGGTGTCCAACAGAGGCATCGAAGCTAACTCGGAGAAGATTAACGCGATTACCTCCCTGGCTAAACCGGCGTGCATGAATGATGTTCAGCGACTGGCGGGTCGCGTTGCCGCCTTAAGTCGATTCATAAGTTGGCTCAGTGAGAAAGCCCTCCTATTGTATCAGATGATGAAAAGCGACACTTTTATGCAGGTGAGGCGTGATGCTGCTTTTGAGACTTAAAGAGACAAGCTGTTTGAGCCGCCGGTTCTCGCGGCTCCGATTGACAAAGAGCCTTTGCTGTTATATGTGGCTGCCAATTCACGAGCGTCGGCGTTGCCATCGTGGTGGGCGTAAGGAAGCGGTAAGAGCATCGGTTCAACAGCCGGTTTACTACATCAGTGAGGTGCTCATTGAATCCAAGCAAAGGTACCCGCATTGGCAGAAGCTTGTTTACGGGGTGTTCATGGCAAACTGGAAGTTGAAGCAGTACTTTCAAAGCCACCCTATAACTGTGGTAAGTTCTGCCCCTTTGGGAGACATCATTCAGAACAGGGAGGCCATAGGACGAGTTGCCAAGTGGGCCATTGAGCTTGGGCCTCGCGATTTGAAGTACATGCCATGTACTGCTATTAAGTCTCAGGCCTTGGTGGACTTCATCAATGATTGGACAGAGTTACAGGCCCTGAGGAGAAGCCGGATAACACATACTGGACTATTCACTTTGACGGGTCCAGGCATCTAGAAGGCTCGGGGGCTAGAGTGGTGTTGACTTCCCCTCTAGGTGACAAATTTTGTTATGTACTCCGGCTTATGTTCCCATGTACTAACAATGCAGCTGAATATGAGGCATTACTCCATGGTCTCCGGATGGCTAAGGAGATGAACTTAAGCCGGGTACAATGCTTGGGCGATTCAGATCTGGTGGCTCAACAAGTGTCAGGCAAGTGGGATTCCAAGGACCCCCTCATGGCGGCTTATCGTTGTGAGGTAGATGCTGTGGCTGGTCACTTCACGGGTTATCAAGTGGAGCACATCGATCGAAGGAAGAACGAGGCGGCTGATGCTTTAAGCCGGTTGGGATCCCAACGTAAGCCGGTGCCGCCCGATACCTTTCTCGATGTGTTACATAACCCTTCTGTCAAAGTGCCTACCGAGGAAGAATTAGCGATGCGGACCGGAAGCACGGTGGTGGCGGCTCTTCATGTTATCCCGGATTGGACGGTGCCTTACTTGGCTTATATTACCCGGGGTGAATTACCGGAGGATGAGACATTGGTGAGACAAATCGTCAGGCTCTCCAAATCCATGACGATTGTTAACGACGAGTTACATCACCTCAGCGTCACGGGGGTGTTTCAACACTATGTATCACCTACAGAAGGCCAAGAAATACTCTGTGAGATCCATGAAGGAGATTGTGGCCATCATGCCGGGTCAAAATCCCTCGTAGCCAAGGCTTTTCGTCATGGTTTCTATTGGTTTACGGCTCATGCTGATGCGGAGGACCTGGTCAGTAAATGTGATGGGTGTCAAAAGTTCTCCCGATGAGCTCATGTGCCGGCTCAAGAATTAAGGATGATCCCAATCACTTGGCCGTTTGCGATGCAGGGGCTTGACATGGTTGGACCTTTCAAAAGGTCTAAAGGCGAAAGACACATCTCTTGGTGGCGGTGGATAAGTTTACCAAGTGGGTTGAGGCGAGCGGTCGATAAATGTGATGCAGCCACGGCGGTTCAGTTCATGAAAAAGGTGATCTTTCGTTTTGGTTTTCCACATAGCATCATAGCGATAATGTCACTAATCTCTCTAAGGGTGCCATGGAAGGATTACATCCAAAAGAACATGTCCGACTTGATGTTTGACCGTTGCTCATCCTCAATCCAATGGTCAGCGAGAGAGATAATCAAGAGATCTGAAAGGTATCAAACCCGGCTCTTAGTCCCCTTACAGCGGACTCGGTTGTTGGGTGGAGGAGTTACCCTCCGTGTTATGGAGCATCAACACTCGCCCTAACAGATCTCGTGATACACACCTTTCTTCATGGTTTATGGGGCGAGGCAGTCCTGCCAAGTGACATCGGCACGACTCACCCGTGTGGCGGCTTACGTTGAGTGGATAACGAAAAGGCTCGTCAGGATGCACTTGACTTGTTGGACGAGGAGCGAGACTTGGCAATAGCTCGCTCGGTGATTTACCAGCAAGACCTGCGCCACTATCACAGCCGCCGGGTTAGGAGCAGAACCTTTCAGGAAGGCAACTTGGTGCTCCGGCTCATCCAGGATCAGTCTAACATGCACAAGCTATCCCCGCCTTGGGAAGGGCCCTTTGTGGTCAGCAAGAATTTACACAATGGGTCATATTATCTCATCGATATTCGAGAGCACAAGGACTCACTTAAATCGGAGGAGGAGACCCACCGGCCGTGGAATATAGCTCATCTCCGGCCTTACTATGCTTAAGTTACCAGTTCTTAAGATACCTTTTACGATGTACATATTTTATAAAGCAATAAAGCAGGACCTCTGTCCTTTTTTCCCATAAAGAATGTTTTATGTCTTCTTTATCAGGTGATGGACACTGCCAACAGGGGACGGATCATATCTGAATCTGGATTTCCCTTTGGTCCGGCTTATGATCATATCTGAATCTAGCCATGGTCACTTGGGGGCTTCCTGTTCAAACATAGGTCGTATTCAAACCAAAGCAGAACATAGTACATCGATACCCACTTGATCGGCATCTTGCCAAACCCACTTGGGGCTTCGATCATATTTGAATCATAGCTTAACCCTTTGGATGCGGCGTGGATCGTATTCGAATTAGCGTCATTAATAACTCTTATGTTCATTTGGGGGCTTCCTATTCAAACATAGGTCGTATTCGAACCAAAGAGAATATAGCTGTCGATACCCACTTGATCGGCATCGCTAAAGCCACTGGGGCTATATGGTCGTATCCGAATCTTAGCTTAACCCCTTTGGAACGGTTCTCTGATCGTACTCGAATCAGGAGCCTGTGAGCATTGCTTATAAGTATGATTACTTTAACTCTCATTGAAACCTTCTTGAGGAGATGGTTTTTGATCCTTCCGGTTTTATATTGATTACCTCAGGTTCTCAAAGTGCCAGGTAAAAACTTATATAAGTTGGAGAGGTTATCAAAAGAGTCGCAGGTATGCTGTTATGATTATGTTTTAACTAATCATGAACCAGCTTATACATGTGGTTTTTGATCATGTCCTGGTTATCAATATTCTATAACCCACTGGCGCAATGAACCGTCCGAAACCTTACTGTTTATATGCGGGATAAAAGCGGAGCAAGGTAAAATATCAAGGAAACACATGATTAACATAAGTAAGAGGAATTTAATGATGGCGGCTTCACAAAAGCAATAAGTATCATAAGGCATGACAGACATTAAGGAGTTTTCTCTATCCTATTACAAGACTCCCCGAGTCTAAACAAGTGAAGCATTGTTCTTTGCAAAGTTATAACCCGGCTGGCGGCTCATTCCTCCGGTGGCTTGATGACTCGGGTTATCCTTCCCGCCTCTCCTTGGTTGTTTTGTCTGGAAGGTGGGCGAGGCCGATCAATGCGCTTAAAGCTTCAAATTCAGCTTCATCATCTATTAAAGCTGGCGGGTCCGCCGAGGGCAAAGGTATGCTTCTGCGTTGGAGGGATCGGTGACTTGGTCATATGGGCGTTTGGGATTCTCCGGTTGTCGCTATCATAACCCAGCGAATACTTAGTGAGATCGATATCCTCCCCAATGAGAGTCGCCGGCGTCTGACTTTAACGAGCGATGAAATCTTGTTAGCCAAAAGCGATGCCGTCCTCCTTAAGGCTTGGATATCCAAGAGATCAACAAGGTCAAGTCACGGCACCCATGCTCTTGCCCGACTCAATGCAACCACGGCTCGGCTCTCGCGGATGCCGCCTTAAGTCTTGAATCGTTGAGTAGCACGAAAGATGCCTCAACACGTCTTGCGAGGAGCGAGGAGAGGTATTTGATAAGGCCACAATGGCCAGCGCATCTTTGTGACCGAATCTGCTGCTCTACTAAGGTATACTGCCTTAAGCTTGAACAACATATTTTCCTTGATTGGTACTCACAGGGCTGCATATTCCGCGATTATAACAGATAAAGTCGGAGGTAACTATTCGACAACTCTTGAAGGATTACAATATTTCTGAGCGACTTCTTGAAGATAGCTGAGACCATTTGGGATATCTGCCGTTTTAAGTCGGACAGCTCATTTGTTGCCTCGGCAAGAGATCCCTCTTTGTTTCAGCCGAGTCACCGATGAAGTGTCGAGGATATGCCCATGGCATAAACCGGCGGAAGGATAAGCCGGCGGACTTAGCGATCACCGGTGACCTGCGAGGCGACGATTCTGATTCATTGGTAATCCGGCGGGCGGAAGAGCAACAAGACCCGATGGCCCGTCTGGCGGTTCATAAGCAGTTCAACCATTGTGGGCGGTTTAAGAGGAAAGACATGAGGAATATTTACCTTACAAGGAGTTAAGACCAAGACTTGTATCCGGTTTGTATTAGAGATAGACTAGTCCTAATCCTAATAGGACTCCACATGTAAACCGCCCTTGACATATATAAGGAGGGGCAGGGCTCCCCAAAGAGGGACGAGTTACAAGTTACAAGCTACAGGCAACAAGCAATAATCTCTAGGGCTAGACACAACTAGAGGAGAGCCGGTTTACCAGCGACTCCCTTGTGATGATAATGAGAACTAGCCTCAAACAGCATGTAGGGCTATTACCGGATGATGTTTTCTGGGGCCTGAAGCTGTCTAAATCCCTGTCTTGTGTTGCGTCTCTCGATTCCGCTCAACCCCTCTCAAGCTACCACATAGATCGTTGGCCTCGCGACTAAGTCGATACTAAGGACATACGCCATGACAAATCCCGACAGTTTGTTGGCGCCCATCGTGGGGAACTGCGCCGCGATGGTGATGAGTTCTTGAAGGATCTTTTCAAAGGATCGAAATTCGTGATGTCTTTGGATGAAGAAGAACCGGTAGCGAAGAAGATTTGTATTGAAGGGAAATTAGGGTTGCGTCTAGGCGCCAACATACCTGACCGGATGATCCGTGCGAGGCCGAGTTGATTTTTTGCTGCATGACAAGTCGAAGTCTCGTGTCGAAATCAATCGGTCACGAGATCTGAGATCTGTCGCCCGAGTCCGACAGATTTGTGGCTCCGGGTCCGTTTGTAAATCAATTTGGAGGTCTATTTTCCTGCGTTTAAATCTAGGCGTCTTGACCCGATGGGTGACTCGGATAGTTGTTGCTCCCAAGGGTAAATCGTGGCAGCGAGGCAAAGCTAGCAGCGTATCGTCCAAATCGAGGAGTTATCATTGCTGCTATTTTTCTGGCCTAAAGACCAAGTCAAATTCGGAGATCTCCAAGCACTTCTCTTGGTACTATAAAAAGGATAGTGCTGTTTGAGTACTAGTAGATCGGAAAAGAACAAAGGAGTAGATGAATTGCGCTTTCGTCCAAGCATCAAATCGAGTTAGTACCAAGTACTAATGGCGGTTTAGTGCTCACGTGAAGGCATTGGAAAAGCTTGACACAACAATCAATTGGGAATAAAACCTCCACCACTTGAAGGACTCCGGGGCCATCAATCAAAGCTGCCGCTACTATTTACTCGAGGAGAAAGATCAAACACGGGCGACTACTCCCGTCGGGATCAATCTAGTAATACTACTATTAAATCGAGGAAGCTAACCGGGTTATGCATACGAACTTCGGGCGACTCTTGTTGCCTTGTGAAGTCGCCGGGGCCGCTCAAACCATCGTGGTCCAAGCCGCCCTTCGCCCGGTGTGTCGAGCTCTGCCGTGGCGCACCGTCAAATCGAGCAGATGATCAATTTTTTTTTCTGCAGTTGTTTGTCGTCAAGGCTGACAGGAATTGTGCTACACTGTCGTCGCGGGAGCTTTGCTACCTTGGCCAAACTGCTATCAGCATCTTAAAATACCAGGTGCTATTTATCATATTTTAAACACGTATTAATTCATCTGATCAACACTACTTTGCCCTGCTGTGTTTTATATGCAGGAGAATTATTCGTCACAAAGTGGCATTATACCGCGGAGATGGAGGCGTGCCAACATTATTCGGCACGGGTGGTCGTCCTTACTCAACGGACCCCCGCGCCGGGTTACAATACCTTGACCAACTCGCCCGACCGCACTGCCTTACAACGCCACGGACGACTCGCCCGTCCGCCCTCGCGGCCGGTTCACGTGTCGAGCCAGCACAGCGTCGTGGCGACTTCGCTGTCATGGCTTACGAACGTCGCGGCCGACTCACCCGTCCGCACCGGTTTACCACGCCGTGGCCGGTTCACCCGTGAGCGACTTCAACTTCACCTAGCGATCATCAATTTCATGGCGGATTATTTCTGGCCTAACATATCAGGTGAAATCCATCCAGTATATTTTTATATTATATATTGCTTTCTTTAAAAAGGGCAATTACTTGGCCTGCAATATTTTTTGGAGTGCAGGGCAAATGTGCATTGCAAGAGCGATGGTCACATAAAGGATATCATGCATCGGACCCGCCGTAATGATATATGAATATATGTGCAAGCCACGGCCTCGGCAGTTCGGGCTACATCTACATACGGCCGACTTGCCCGTCGCACCGGTTTACAATGTCGCGGCCGGTTCATCTGTCCGAGCCACCTCCGGTTCAGCAATCTCGCGCTGCAAAGTCTTTAAAATGCGGCTCTACTTGTCTGAAACTGTCGGTCGGGTTACACCTTACGACTCATTGGACCATCTCCGACTTGGCTGGCTTATGCCACATCATAAAAACAAGCTAAGTCACTTTTACATTTAAATTTCATTTTTTCCAGCCAATTAAATATATCCGGCACCTTTGAGTTAATCTTGGGGGCTATCATTTCTTTTCATAAAGTTGAGTCGTAAGGTTACCAAAAAGGACTATTTGCCATGATGCACAGTTCAAACATGGGTGCCCTACATATCAGCGAAATAATTCTATGTTAGTTCTTTACTAAGTCGGATGCAACTTCGTAACCGACCAAGTCGTGGGTATGGTATTGTCAATCGACTCGATGCTTATCATGGACTTTGTGGACTTTGAACATATCATATTCAGCGAAAAAAAGTCCGCAGCGTGAGCCTACTTAGTCGAGTCAAGCGATTAACAACGAGCATAAGTTGACAAAGTCATCAAGATTATTATTTAATTTTGTTGTATATATCACGAATGGTGTAATGCATTCATGTGTTTTATTTCAGGAACAAAGAGCTTGAAGACGACTCCTCGAGTCGCCTCAAGGCTTGGGGGCTATCAAGCCAGAATATGTGAAAAAATGGACTTTGTTCGTTACCAAAACACAAGTTCACATACTCTCCCGTCCGCGCCGGTTTATAGTACATGGCGGTTCATCTGTTGAGCCACTGTGATCTTTGAGGTCATTTTTTTTTAAATCCGCCTCTCGTGGCCTGGTCTACATCAACACACGGGCACTTTTGTCGCATGAGCTGTTTATTAGGCGCTGAAATCGCCGTCACTATAGTTTGGTGAATTTCAATAGCAGTTGGAAGGAACCATTGGCGAGATTCTTGACCACGGCTCATACGGGATCATTTATAACCCACATGATCACCTCAACCTTACGTGGATTCACATCATGCTATCAACATCAATGATATACAAGTTATGCGGTTTATATGGCGATCAAATATGGGGAATCTCAAGCCAACTCTTGAGTCACCTTGAGAATCGGGGACTCGATGATATAGCGCAACCAGTCTTGCCGGTTTCAGCAAATTTAAAAACCCCGAGGACAATGGAGGAAAGATAACCGGTCCGGAGGCTCTTTGTTATTTGCAGGCCGTCAGAAGATTTCCGGCTTGGAAAGTATATGACAATTACAAAATCCCGGCTCATTGAAGAAGTTCCGGGTCATCAGAAAAGATTCCGGTTTAAAATCTGGCTCAAGGGAAGCCAGTCTCACTGAAGCCCTCAAATCCGGTTTAAGAATTTCCGGTTCAAAAAGGGATTAACTTCTCGCAAGTTCGAGTTTAAAGGCCGTCAAAAAATTTTTCGGCTGAAAATGAAAATTCCGGTTTAAAATCCGGTTCAAGGGAAAGATGTCTCCCACGAAGCTTTGAAGCTCTCAATATCCAGTTCAAGATCCCGGTTCAAGAAGAATTTATCTCATGCAAAAAGTTAAAAATTACCGAAGAGGACTTGCTGCCATGATGCGCGGTTCAAGCATGGGTATCCCGCCTTATTGGCCTAACATATTATTGATCACATGGGGGCTTCTGCTTCATAAAGCGGGGTCTCTGTTCTTTTTACATCATCGAGGTTACATGGGTGGTTACGTCTTAAGCGGCCTCCGGTTTACCCTTGAAATTGCTTTTATATATCACTTGGGGCCTTGGTAGGTGTCGAACCAACGCGACACCTTTTGATAAGCGGCAGCCACCGGATCACGCAGGGACATGGTCAAGTCTGAACCGATCCGCCTCTTGGTCGACCTAAGGCCACAAAATCACTTAGGGGCATGGTCGAACCGAACCATTGCCACGCCTCTTGATCGGCATATATGCCACGAATCATTTGGGGACTGGCTGACTTGAATCATTGCCACACCTATTGGGGGCTTGATCTGTCCGACCATGGTAATACCATCGATCATTTCGATATAGCATATTTTTGCAAGCGGTTTTATCATTGCCTTTGCTTCCATGTTATTTTCATGGCTTGTTTGTTCTTTGTTTTTGTTGGATTTCTTTTATGTCAACAAACACCTTTTTCAGTTCAGGTGATGGATTTGATTCCCCTTTAATCCGTAGCTGTCAGCCCGATCGATTTGAATATAAGTCGCTTGACATTATATATGGTTAAACGGTGTTTATCACAACCAGTGCAGTTTTGTCATAAAGCATCACGATATGAAAGGAGTTATCATTACTCAAGATTGGGGTTATCACCCTTACTACAAAAGTTGGTAAACCAATGATGTTATTCAATGTCACAGGTATGATATATGTCATATTTGATTATTCTTAAGTGCAGCCTTGGTTATAAACCTGGGTTATATGTTGGGCATTATGACCCGTCCGACGGTAAACCGCCAGGACACTTTAAACTTGTTGTATGCAAAGACAGGTTGAATAAAGCATGATGATAAATTATCCGGTGTTTATTAAACCGGCCTGGCTTTAAGACGATAAATTGCCAGTCTATGATGAGAAATTGTCGGTGTTTATTAAACCGGCACGGCTTTGGACTATAAATCGCGATATATATTTGGATTGCGCCATTGGAATCATGCGCTTATAAATCATTGGGTTATATTATTCAAATAGTCAAACTTGGCTGAATTTTCATTATGATATTGGATGAATAAGGTTTTCATACCGGATTATATTATCTTGAATAGCCAACATGGCTGGATTTTTATTATGGTTATTAATATTGTGATTGAGGTTTTCAAAGTCGCTTTAGCGCAATGGATATAATTTTGTCGACGAATATGATTTATTCTGCAATGGAAGGAATAGTCCCGAGTCACTGCAGGCTTACGACCCGGCACTTTTTATTCATTATATTGAAGAGTCCACTGCTCAGTTGGTAAAGCACAAGGCTCTTAACCTTGTGGACGTGGATTCAAGTCCCATGATGGGGGTTACATCATATGATGTTATGATGTTATTTTCATTGAAGTATATATTAAGTCCCAGCTCAATATTATCTTACTGAGCCGGCCCTTGGGGGCTACACATCATTGCTCAAATCTACATGATTATACCTACAAAGTCCCTGCTCATTATTGCATAATGACACGGCCCTTGGGGGCTACACTGGTTGAAGTTTTTATGAGTATAAGACAATTACAAGTCCCAGGTTGCGGCAAGCATGACAACCCGACACTTGGGGGCTACATAGTATGGAGTATTCAGTTTTTACTAGTCACTGGGATGAACAACATGGATTTCTTCTTAAGTGGCAGTATTTATATTGAAGCAAGTCTTAAACCATCACTTTGTTCTGCTCAGGACTTGGGGGCTACAGGTATTATATTATTATTGAAGAAATATTTTCAAGTTCTCCGATTGAGCAAACTAGGTTGACCCGGCGTCACCAATCATTATGACCCTGTGGCTGCAACCCAGCGTCATTAATAATCATGAACTGGCGTTGGCAAAAATCATGAACCGATGTCTGCAACAATCATGACTCGGAATTACCAGTTTTATAACCCGACAATGGTGGTAATCCTAAACCGGCAAGTTTTACATCTTCAAGCCGGCTGGATATCAGTTGAATATTTCAGAGACTAATATTTTTGTCAAGTCAGAGCATTGAAGGCCGATTCAAATGGATTCTTTATTTACAATATTTATTCTACAAGCAAATTGATTATGAAGCTGGTCTATTGACTTGGATTTTCTAGAAGGAGGAAATGACAAGGACTTAAGGACGATCAGGTGCCGGTCTACAAGAATTCTTAACCCGGAGCACAACTTGTCAAATTTGTTCTGGTGTTTATTTGCAGCATAAGTTTACCATGGATAAATCCAAGCTAAACTTGGGGGCTAATGTCGGGGATATGCCCCGCGGCGTAAACCGGCCGGAAGGATAAACCGGCGGACTTGGCAATCACGGTGACTGCAGGCGGATGATTCTGATTCATTGGTAATCCGGCAGGCGGGCCATAGGAGCAACAAGACCCGATGGCCCGTCTGGCAGTTCATGAAGGCCGGTTCAACCATTGTGGGCCGGTTTAAGAGGAAAGGCATGAGGAATATTTACCTTACAAGGAGTTAAGACCAAGACTTGTATCCGGTTTGTATTAGAGATAGACTAGTCCTAGTCCTAATAGGACTCCACATGTAAACCGCCCCTTCAACATATATAAGGAGGGGCAGGGCTCCCCAAAGAGGGACGAGTTACAAGTTACAAGCTACAGGCAACAAGCAATAATCTCTAGGGCTAGACACAACTAGAGGAGAGCCGGTTTACCAGCGACTCCCTTGTGATGATAATGAGAACTAGCCTCAAACAGCATGTAGGGCTATTACCGGATGATGTTTTCTGGGGCCTGAAGCTGTCTAAATCCCTGTCTTGTGTTGCGTCTCTCGATTCCGCTCAACCCCTCTCAAGCTACCACATAGATGCGTTGGCCTCGCGACTAAGTCCTGATACTAAGGACATCTGCCGTGATAAATCCACGACAGAAGCCCTCTCATTAACCCAAGTCTTCTTTCCGATTCAAATTTTTTCTTCAGCTTCTCTTGTTCAGAGACACTGAATTCAAACTTGGAATTGGCTTTAACGAACCGAGCTCTTGGGTTTTCAATGGCTCTTGGATCGGCAATCTCCGCCTCAAATTTACTTATGGTGGCCTGCATTGACATCAGGATATGGTAAGGATCTTGGTAAGATAACATTCAAGTCCCAAGCATTTTACAAGTAAAGATACTTGGCACTTGGGGGCTAATGTATGTTTAAAGAATTTTTAATCTATTTTACCAAGTCACACATATTAAGTCTCAAGCACTTTACAAGTAAAGGTACTTGACACTTGGGGGCTAATGTGTAACCCAAATTCAAAGTTTCATGTTATCTCCGTGTTAAACATATTCAATTTAAACCGGACAAAACTAATAGCAAGCAGATTATTAAGTCTACATCATATTCATTCATAAGCAATAGCCTTGGGGGCTGGTACAGTAAGTAAGATTCAGAGTAAAAGCTTAAAATTTTACCTCAGATTTATACTGTATCTGCTTCACCATGTCAACTTCCAGGTCACGACTACTGTGTACTTGGTTCAGATAGCCCGAGACTATATCACCAATACTTAGGTGAGAGTAATCAGTGATGACTTGTTTGGACTTCCGGCGCTGGGCAAACTCCTCCTTGGCGGTTCATTGGGCAAGGGCAGTAGGCCGGCCCAGTTCAACATATTGGCTCTTCACAATTTCAACCTCCGGGTCAGTCGCCTTGGCCGGGCTAGGAGTTTCCGGGTCATCCGAGTTGTGAATAATGTCTTCTGCAGGCGGGTCAGAAGTTGGCTCTGGAATATCAGAAGCCGGTTCAGGCGGTGGCTGATGAGTGGAGCTGTCAGGAACGGATGAGTCAAGCACCGGTTCAGTAACCACCAGGTCTTGGGATGGCTTATTCTTCTTTGCCCTCTTGCTGGGCTTTACTTGCAAGCTGTCAATCAAAGTGGAAGGATAAGTATCAAAGTATAAGTATGGATAAACTTAAAGTAAGAAAGGTTATATTACCCGAGAGCCGTTTTGAAAGCCGGCATGTTCGATTGCATCGTCTCATCAGAAGAAGGGGAGGTATCCTGATAGTTGGAGTCAGATGAATTGAGAGGTTGGCGAATCAAACCCATCAAGGGTAAAACGAAATGTAAGTCGGAGATAACCTCGGTCCGGCGCTTCTGATTCGTCGGGTAAGCGGAGAAAGCTCTGCGTCCTGGTTGGCCCGAGTCTGCCGTCGATTTTCAAGCTGCTGTTGCTTCAAAAGAAATTGAGGATCTTGGTAAGTGAGAGGGTGTAAAAACCTTACTTTCCGGGTCACCCTTCGGATTCTTTGTGTTGGCAAAGGCTTTGAGTCGGAGGAAATTATAGTTACCTCTTCGCGGTTGCTTGGTGTTCCCGATTTCCTCTGAAAGAATCAAATGTCGAGAAAAAATGCTTGACAAAGGGGTTAAAGAAAATCAAAAAAGATTACCTCTTCCTCATCCGAAGAAGAGTCATCCAATTTAAGCATATCAGAGGCGCTGGGTTTCTTCTTCTTAGAGGTGCTTGAGTCTGGCGGATTTTCTTCGATCTTCTTGGCATACTGGCCTGTTTGGCAGCCTCATGGTCATATTTGACCTGCCAGAAATTATCATCGGCCTATGGAAAAAGATAAGGAATTATAATTACCAGAAGGTAACATATTAAAGAGTATTTGTGAAGATTAGTAACTTACCGCAGGAGCCGGGTTCTTCTTGCAGAAGGGAAGTAAACCGAAAGTGTTGCTGGTTACAGTGCCCTCCTTCAATAGCGATTGGACTGTAGCATCTACCACATCATCTGGTAAGTCCTCAGGGCTATGACGCATTGGGTCTTCCTTTTCGCATGTGTAAGTACACATTAAGCTGGAGCGGCGGCTTAATGGTAGTATCCGCCAGGTGACCCAGACCCGGATCAAATCGATGCCACTTAACCCGTTGCCTAAAGGGGCTATGATCTTCCGGATGGTGGGGTTAAGAGGCAGGCGCTCAACAACAGTTAACTTGTCCGCCAAATGATGGTTGGACTCAAGGCGCGAACACGAAAGCGGGCAAAGGCTTCTCATTAGCGGAGAGGTGTCTTGACAGTAGAACCACGTCTGGTTCGATCTTTTGGGTGATTCGGCAGCTCAGCGTAAGGAAAAAGATCTCTCTCCGCTGGATTGAGATGCCGCCAAGCTCAAGACTAGGCCCGTTGGCGCGTTCATTCTGCCGGTTCAAGTAAAAAAGTTCTTTGAACAGCAGCAGACTTGGTTCCTCTCCAAGGTATACCTCGCAAAAGACTTGGAAATTTCACAAATTTGACACGGAATTGGGTCCAATGTCTTGAGGCTTCAGGTCAAAGAAATCCAAAACTTCCCTGAAGAATTTTGAGCCGGGAGGGGCAAATCCCTGGTTCATATGATCCGTGAAAATTACTACCTCCCCATCCTTGGGTTGAGGTATTTCCTCAGACGGGTGAGGGGCATGATAAGACATGGTTTCCTTCTTTGGTAAATGGCTAGACTTTACAAACTCGGCAAGTTTGCTTTTGGTTACTGTGGATGGAAGCCAATTGCAAGTCATAGGGGCCTTGGCCGCCTTAGGAGCCATAACAGCAGTGGCCTACGACAAAGAAAGCAAGCTCCGGCTCAACTTTAAACCGGAGAGATATCTAAATTGTTCACAGTGGCGGCTTAAGCAAGGGGCCTAATGATATAAGGGTGATTGTGTAGTCAAGTTTAAGCCGCTATCAGGATCAACAGTCATTCAAGAATTTTTAAAAAGATCATAAGAGGAAGGCAAGGCTCACAGTTCAATGTCACTTATTTAAACCGGACACCTAGACAGTGGTGATAAAAGTAAGTTTCCCAGAAGAAGCTTTCCGGGTGATAGAAACAAGTTTCACGGACGACAGCTATTATTATGAATCAAACTATCGCTCTAAAGGAGAAATTTTTTAGACCTAAAAACAGGGCAGAGAAGTGCATGCATTCAAAGGGGGTTTCCAAATAAAAGAAATGAGATCTGTTTCTATGCAAGATCAACACAAACAACTACCGCAGCAGTTCTGCACAGTTTTTACGATCTAAACAGGCTGTGGAAGTGCAGACTAGCAAGGGTTTGCATCGGGCAGTGATGAACACCGATGAACTCGGCCGAGCTTCAAGGTAGATCTAAGAAAGGGGGAGAGAGGAACTTACGGATAAGGACGAACTGCGAAGTTTGCCATCGATCTCTGGTCAGATCAGGTCGATGCAGCGGCCTGAGTCAATGAAGACAAGGGGGTCAATGGCGACGGCGGCGGAGCTTGAGCGGTAGAGAGGAGTGGAAGAAGACGACTGAAAGGGTAAAAAGGAAAAGACCTAAGTCGCGACTATTTATAGGGAGAAGATAACTGAGATGGCGCGGGAAACGAGGAGATAAGAATTATTATCCAGCGGCCCCGACGCCTCGATTTTTGGAGCAATCAATAAAGAAGAGATCCGTTGAAGGATTCGAGGGAATAAAAAATGATTTAAAGGAAGAATGACGTCACGCCGAGTTAAGACGGATCCAGAAGATGATGTCATGGCGGGTTAACAAAAACCCTCTGTATAGTCAGAAGACTGCAGATTTCACTCTTTAAAAATATTTTCAGACTGATATGAACAGGTTCAAATCAATCTGGGGCCTGATGTTGGGGATATGACTATTTGTGTAAGCCACCCAGGAGGGGCAGGTTCATAAAGAGGACTCATCGAGAAGCCCAAGACCAAGCATGAAGATGGCGGTTGATAAAGAGCTTAAGGCCACAGGCGGCTTAAGCCCGTTGTAATAAACCACCATGATGGCATGACTTGTAATGTAAGGTAGATTTAGCGGTCACCGAGCGGACTCTATTTATAAGCCGGCGAGACTCTGTAAGCCACAGGCGTCAACCCGTGTATATAAGGGGCGACCTCTTTGGCGGCAAGAAAAAAACAAGCGATCGAGAGCCGGGCATAGCGTATCTCGCTCCCTGGTCATCGAAACATCAATACCAGCCCAACTAGACGTAGGCCTTACCTTCACCGTAAGGGGCTGAACTAGTATAAACCCTCTCGTGTCTCTTGTCCCGATTTAACCCCTTCAAGCTTCCTAGTTGCGATGGCTCCACAACTAAGTCCTTTCACGAGGACATCTGACGTGACTATTCCACGACACCATCCTTCTTATCCGCCAAATGTTTGGGGCAGTTCCGCTTCTAGTGACCATTTCCTTTGCATTAGAAGCACTCAGTTTCAGGCTTGGGTCTAGCTTTGGGCTTCTTCCCGAGAGTGACAACTTGCTTGCCATTCTACTTGAAGTTCCCTTTCTTTTCCCTTTTCCCTTTTCTTGAAACTTGTGGTCTTGTCAATCATCAACACTTGATGTTCTTTCTTGATTTCTACCTTCGTCAATTTCAGCATCATGAAGATCTTGGGAATCGTTTTCGTCATCCCTTGCATACTATAGTTCATCACGTAGTTCCAGTAACTTGGTGATGGTGACTAGAGAACTCTGTCAATCACTTATCTTATCTGGAAGATTAAGTCCCACTTGATTCAAGCGATTGTAGTACCCAGACATTCTGAGCACATGCTCACTAGTTGAGCAATTCTCCTCCATCTTTTAGGCAAAGTACTTGTCAGAGGTCTCATACCTCTCGACACAGGCATGAATCTGAAATACCAATTTCAGCTCTTTGGAACATATCATATGCTCCGTGGCGTTCAAAATGGTTTTTGAAGTCCCAGTTCTAAGCCGTAAAGCATGGTGCACTAAACTATCAAGTATTCATCATATTGACCTATCCAAATGTTCATAGCGTCTGCATCTGCTCCTGCGATAGGTCTGTCACCTAGCGGTGCATCATGGACATAATTCTTCTATGCAGCATTGAGGATAAACCTCAGATCATGGACCCAGTCTGTACCATTGCAACTATCATCTTTCAACTTAGTTTTCTCTAGGAACATATAAAAAACATAGGGAAGCTACAACGTGAGCTATTGATCTGCAACATAATTTGCAAAATACTATCACGACTAAGTTCATGATAAATTAATTAAAGTTCAATTAATCATATTACTTAAGAACTCCCACTTAGATAAACATCCCTCTAGTCATCTAAATGACCACGTGATCCATATGAACTAAACCATGTCCGATCATCACGTGAGATGGAGTAGTTTTCAATGGTGAACATCTCTATGTTGATCATATCTACTATATGATTCAGGTTCGACCTTTTGGTCTTAGTGTTCTGAGGCCATATCTGCATATGCTAGGCTCGTCAAGTGAGGGAGTCCTGGACTAGGGGGTGTCCGGATGGCCGGACTATCATCATCGGCCGGACTCCAAGACTATGAAGATACAAGATTGAAGACTTCGTCCCGTGTCCGGATGGGACTTTCCTTGGCGTGGAAGGCAAGCTTGGCGATACAGATATGTAGATCTCCTACCATTGTAACCGACTCTATGTAACCCTAGCCCTCCACGGTGTCTATATAAACCGGAGGGTTTTAGTCCGTAGGACAACAACCATTACAACAATCATACCATAGGCTAGCTTCTAGGGTTTAGCCTCCTTGATCTCGTGGTAGATCCACTCTTGTACTACCAATATCATCAATATCAACCAAGCAGGAGTAGGGTTTTACCCCCATCGAGAGGGCCCGAACCCGGGTAAAACATCGTGTCCCTTGTCTCCTGTTACCATCCGCCTAGACGCACAATTCGGGACCCCCTACCCGAGATCCGCCGGTTTTGACACCGGCATTGGTGCTTTCATTGAGAGTTCCTCTGTGACGTCACTGATAGGCTTGATGGCTTCTTCAATCAACAACAACGCCCTCTAGGGTGAGGCTTTCCTCCCCGGACAGATCTTCGTGTTCGGCGGCTTTGCACTGCAGGCCAATTCACCTGGCCATCTGGGCAGATCAGCTTCGCCCTGGCCATCAAGTCAGGTTTGGAAGCCTAAACTTCACGGCCGACATCCGCGGAGACATGATCTTGACGGATTGAGCCTGACCAGCGTGCGGCGCTATCACGATGGGCATGATTTAGCTCTGCCTCCGGACGGTGCCACGGAAGTCGCTGCGAGTCTGCTTTCGACCCATAGTTGGGCGAGCTGCGCGAGATCGAGGACAGGTGGCTGGACACTGCCTCGGGGGCCGCGACTTCCACGGCGATAGAGCCGAATACTGACCTTGTCCCTTATAAAGCTCATGACTCCAAGGCACCGGACTCCTTGCCGGACTCCGAACCTCCTGCGCCCCTGCCAATCGAATCCGATTGGGCGCCAATCATGGAGTTCACCGCCGCAGACATCTTTCAGCATTCACCCTTTGGCGACATCCTAAATTAGCTAAAGCATCTCTCGTTATCGGAGAGCCATGGCGGACTGCGTTGGGATGGTTGGGATGCAGACGACGAAGAGATTCAAAGCCCACCACCACCCACTTTGTAGCCACTATCGGCGATCTAACCGACATGCTGAACTACGACTCCGAAGACATCGGCGGTATGGGCGGCGATGCGGGAGCGATCAAGAACCAGCGCCTACGAGGCCTTTGAAAACCACCTCGTCATCGACATATACATGGTGGACACCCCAAAGGATGGGGCGGCGAAGAAGCAGAGGATGATTCCTCCAAGAAACAGCCCAAGCGCCCGGCGTCGCGGTGCGCTCTAAATCCCGCCACAGCAAGAGTGGAGATTCGGCACGGAGATAATAACACCCGAGAGTGCGAAGACAACCCCTCGGCAAGATTTAGCATAGGAGGGCGGGGAAGCCAGCCCTCGAGAGAGCAGCGGAGCGAGGAGGATGACAATTACATGGCTCCCTCCGGAGCGAGGCAAGCCTCAACGACGACGAATTAAATCGTGCCGAGATCCCGTCGAACAAGAGTGATTTAAGCGGGCTTATCGCCACGGCAAATAGCCTAAAGAAAAAGCAGCAACGACTTCAAGCTGATCAAGGTCTGCTGGCGACGGATGGACCGAGGTCCTCATGGTGAAGAGTATGAACTCGAGCGCCCTCCAAGAGCTACCCAAAACGCAAGTTGCTCCCCCGACTAGAGGAGGAAGCATACAAACCTTCATCACCAGCGCACAATATGGCAGACCGACCACCCCGTGGTCACGACAGAGAGGCATTTAGGCCCTCCATTAGGACCATACCCTGGCACTGCTCGAAAAGTACGAAGCCACGAGGGAATGCGCCGTACTTGCGGGATATATTGGAGGACAAGGCAAGACAATCCAGATCTATCTATGGGTCACATGGGCGCCCCACGACCCACGACGACTACCGTCGCGCCGGATACAGCAACTCCGGCCGGGCCGAACACAGCAGACCCACTATGCTTCACTGACGAAGTAATGGATCATCAAATCCCTGAAGGGTTTAAACCCGTGAACATCGAATCCTACAATGGCACAACAGACCCCACGGTTTGGATCGAAGATTATCTCCTTCATATCTACATGGCCCACGGCAACGATCTACACGCCATCAAGTATCTCCCACTCAAGCTTAAAGGACCAACTCGGCATTGGCTTAACAGCTTGCCCGCAGAGTCAATTGGGTGTTGGGAGGACCTGGAAGCCGCATTCCTCGACAACTTCGGGGCAAATATGTGCGACCACGAGGCGCCGATGACCTAAGCCACTTAATTCAGCAGCAGACGAATCGGCCGGACAGTTCAGACACGGTTCTTAACAAAGAAAAATCAAATCGTCGACTATCCGGATGCGAGAGGCCCTCGCAGCCTTCAAACATAACATCGCGATGAGTGGCTGTCCGGCACCTAGGGCAGGAAAAGCGAAATCCATGGCAGACCTCCGTCACTCATGACCCGCTTACGTGCGGGAGAGGACAGGCTGGCTAGCTCGCAGCAACAACCTCGGCAAAAATCTGGCGGTCCGGATACTAAGGACCACAGCGGCAGGTCGCGTTGAAACAAAACAAGCGCCCGCGTTAACGGTGACAACAATGAGGATACAACGGTCAGCGCCCGGATTGAGGCTCAAACCGGTCGTGGAAGAAGCCATTCAAAAGAACTACTCGGGTCCGTCAATTTAGACCGAATACTCGACCGCTCTTGCGGATACATGAGCACCCCGAAAAGCCAGCTAATCACACCAGAGATTGTTGGGTATTCAAGCGAGCGAGCAAGTTAATTGCGAAAACAATGACAAGGGGCTGCCGCAATGACGGCGACGAGAAGAACCCGGCCGCGAGCGATGAGAGGGAGAAGGTTTCCCCCACAAGTGCGGATGGTAAACATGATATCGCAACCCACATACCTAAGAGGGGCGAGCGTGCACTCGAGGGCGTATATGCGATGGAGCGATCGCCCGAAGTTCAATCCATGGTCCTCTGCCCGATCACTTTCGATCGAAGAGACCACCCGACCGATATCCGCCATGGAGGATTCGCGCGTGGTTTTAGACCCAATCGTCGATGGATTTCACCTCACTAGAGTCTGATGGGCGGCGGCGGCAACTGAACCTGCTTTATCGGGATACGGTGTGCAAGATGGGCATAGACCCTCAAGGGTTAAACCTACAAAGGCGACCTTCAAAGGCGTCATACCGGTGTGGAGGCCAATTGTACGGCTCGGTCCTGCTGGAAGTGGTCTTGGATCCCGGATAATTTCGAAGCGAGAGTTAATCTTCGACATAGTCTTGTTCATGGCGGCTATCATGCTCTGCTTTCAGACGAACGCGTTTACAAAATTCAACACGGTGCCGCATTATGCATACCTTAAGCTCAAGATGCGGGCCCTCGTGGAGTCATCACGGTCAGCGGAAATCTGAGCGCTCCCTCGAGCGGAGAACACATAGCGGCTCTCGCGGCGAAGTCTGAGCAGCCTTTTAAAGGCAATTTTCGAGTCCTGCCGTTAAGCGGCCGGACATAGCCAAAGCGCGCGGAGTAACATCAATCAAGACCACCTGGCACATTCCGAGCACGCATAGCAATGCGGCCCCAATCCTAGCCCTTGCACGATTGCAAGACCAGCTCTTCGCGTACATCATTACGCTCTGGAGATACCATGGGCATAGGGGAGGGGCACGACCACGACAGAGCCCAGTGCGGCTTAACCACACGGGGGCTCCAAAGTGTGTCACTCTTTTTTCCTTTTTATTTTCCACGGGACTCCATTCACGGAGGCCTGTCCGTGATGAGATCTGCCGAACTCACGATTCAATAGCGAGGGAGGGACAAAGGCTATAGCGAACACTCAGGTGGTCTCCATTATGAGCATTAAATTTGTTAAATACACCAATCCATAGCCCCACCTGGAGAGGACATGTTTAATTAGTCAATCCCTTGCTTAGCGCACTATTTGTATCATCCTGCACTCATAGCAGAATTCCTTGAATAAACAATGCAGCACTTTTTGCCTATAATTGCATTCCTTTTTTTACATATGTTCATTAATGACATCTTGCACCCATACATTTTAGTGCGGCGAGAATACACGGGGCTTGTGTTCCCCGCATTATGGTGTGATAAGTCCGAACACTTCCACAAGTCGCGGCACCGAACTTATAGCATTATATGCATCGGCTCGAATCATGTCTTGGGTCAATAGTTGGGTTTGCTGGCTCCCATGTTTTGGTACCTTACGTTCCATTACATCGGCTAAGGTAGCCTTGGGAGAACCACTGCGATGCGCCCGGTTGAGCTGGCGGCGCCTCGATGGAAAGCTAAAGTATTTGTCATGATAAAGGCGAGAGCTGGTCGCTGTTCGAGAGGTCTTTTCGAGTCCCTAAAGACTTATGCCACTTTGAGCGAGGAACCGGCTGTGTCCGCCCAGGCGTGGATAGCGCCCGAACTTCGGTCTTCGAATACAAGGGGCTTCGCCGAAATTTAAAATTATAGAATTCTATGGCTAAGTGAGAGTGTTCAAGCATTATAAGTCCGGTTGCCTTGTTACGTTGTGTTGGCGCCTCCTAGATGGACCCAAAAATGGGAACAAGAGTGCTCAAGTTTATCCCGAACACCCCAGCACTCGTGGCATGGGGGCTGAAGCCGACGACTTGCCATCTCTCAGATTTTATAAACGGCCGTATAGAAGGTAATATTTTAAATCAATAAGCGTTGCTTAGCGCATATGAACAAAGTTTTCAGCGCACATGATAACACATTGCGAGTTTACTCAATAATTACATCTCTGGGGCACTCATCCGCAATCTTGCGGGCACCCTTCAGGACAGTCTTATAGTACATTTCGGGCGTATGATACTTCTTGCCCGCCGGCTGCGCGTCCGTCAGAAGCCTCTCAGCATCCAGCCTACCCCGGTGCACCTTTGCGCGGGCAAGGGCCCGACGGACACCTTCAATGTAGGCGGAGCGCTTGATGACCTCCACCCAGGGGCACGCATCCACCAGCCGCCGCCGCAGGCGAAGTAGCTCCAGGCATGGCCTCTCCGAGGCCCGAGCCGGACTATGAGGCCCTTCATGGCCTCTTTCGGCTACCTTGTGGAGCTCGACCAGCTGCTTGGTGGTCGCTAGAGGCACCGGATGTCGGCCTCGGCATCTTGAGACCGAAGACCTTCTCCATTGAGCTTCCCTCCTCGGCCCGGTAGAATCACGGTGGCATCGGACCTGCTGCAAGGTAGATCTGCAAAAGCATACAGAGCTCGAATTTGGGTAAAGTAAGGTAATTTACATTCACATGCTTGCTTTGCATGAAAAATGCCTTACCGCTGGTATTTTCTTCATCTCCTCAATCTCTGGAGGGCCTTATGGGCCTCGGCCTTAGCGACTTTGGCACTTTCAAGAGGCGAGGCAAGCTCGGACTCCGAGTCTTGAGTCGCCTCCAAACTCTCATGCTTTTCCATGAGGCACAGGAGCTCTTGCCCCACCTCCGCCACCAGCGCCTCCTGCTTCTCTCGCTCCGCTCGTTCGCGGCGCATTGCGTTTGGCGTGGACACGACCTCCTTCAGGGTCGCCACCTCGTTCGTGGCCCCTGCAGTACCCACGTTATCCTTGTTATTTCTATTGCTACCAAAATCCTTTTACATAAGGTACAAATTTTAAAGTGGTGTTACTCACCTTCTTTGTCCTCGAGCTGCTTCTTGGCAAGGCCGAGCTCTTGCTCGGACCGCTTGAATCTGCTTCAAAGCACCGACCTCCATGATATGTCTGGCGAGGTCGGCAGTGCAGCGTGCAAACCCATATTGACATAATTTTAGCACTCCTGCGTATATCTTTTTAGATCCTGAGTCGGTTTTCTTTCCGAACACGAACCGAGCATCGAGGGCTCTTGTCTATCTTGGTATTACATTACATATTTTAAACTTCTTACCTCAAAGCCTGTTAGAAGGCTATTGCAGGCTTCGGTCAGCCCGCTCTTGGCGAGCTGAACCTTCTGAATCAATTGCTCCCATAATAGTGCGGTGCTCTTCCTCGATGGAAGCGCCGTTGAGCGCCTCCAACAAGTTGTCCAGCGCCTCCAGTTGGACGGAGGCTGCCGGTGTCACGGTCTTGCCCTTCTTACGAAGGGGCCGCCTGCCGGACTCCGGAACCACTACGGGTTCCAGCATGGAGTCCGGCGCAGAGTCCGGGAGGCTGCCTTGCGGCACCTGCGGAGCCTCCTCCCGATGGGTCCCCTCTTGGGACCCCACCTCGGCGTTGTCAGCATCGCGAGGGGTGGAGGCGGTCAGAATGGAATCCACATCTGACGGAGCCAAGGACCCGCTTGATGAAGCGGGGAGATCATCCTCGGCCGAACTGCAGGTAGTGTGCGACATTAGAAGGACAACATGTGGCACGAAAAGAAATAAACCATTCAGGGGTTCGGATACTTACGATCTTGCCGGAGGCTTGGCCCTTGAGGGCCACCCTTCGTCGCCAACGTTGGCGTTGGCGGAGCTGTCCGGAGGAAGGGTCCTTCCCCTCTTGGACCCTTCGGCCTCCCTCATTGGGGAAGCCTTCCTCTTCCTCTCCCCATCCTCTTGGAGAGAGTCCTCTTTCTCCTCCTCGTCTTCAGGGAAGGAGTCCGCCTTGGAGCCATCGGACGATGAGTCCGATATCACCTGGCGTCGGGAACTTCTTCGAGTTCCCATGGCCTTCTTCTTGGCCTTCTTCTCCGGCACCACATAAAGTGCCGGGACTAGCAGACCCGTTAAATGGGCGTCCGCTGGAGTCTTCGGGAAGGGGCGGACAGTCTACTGTCCGGGCGTCCTCTGCCGATCTGTCAAAGGCATTGGGAGTTTTTAAAATCCCACATAGAGTTAAAGTATGAAAGAAAATAAGTGTCCCATAGAGGATAACAAAGCTTACCTCGCCGGCCGGGCGCTTGGTGCTGAATCCGCGGTCTTCCGTCGCGGATGCGGGGGCTTCTCCGCCCTTGAACAGCACCCTCAGGTAGCCGTCGTCTGTCGAAGAAGCCGCTCAGGGTCGGTCTTGTGCGGATCGAACTCCCACAAATTGAAGGCCCGTTGTTGGCGGGGAGAATCCGGCGGACGAGCATGACCTGGATCACATTGACAAGCCTAAGCTTCTTGTTCACCAAGGTGCAGAGCAGGGTGGAGTCTGTCGGCTCCTCGAGAACTACCCCATAGCAAGCCCTTCTCTTTCCGGAGGTGAGCTGCATAGGGATACCGATCTGAACTCGGGGCCGCTGCCCATTTAGGGTCCATGGCTCGGTGATGTAGAACCACCCGATTGCCATCCCTTGATGGACTCCACGAAGGCCCCCTCGAGCGGTGGCGTTGGGCATTTTGCCCACCATGGCGCCTCCGCACTCCGCTTGGCTCCCTTCACCACCTTGACTTGACATTGAAGGTCTTGAGCCACAAGCGAAGTGAGGGCGGATGTAGAGGAAGGCCTCGCACCTGACTGATGCTTGCCGAGATGTTGAGGATGAAGTTTGGCGCTAGATCATGGAAGTCAGGCCGTAGTAGTACATGAGACCTCGGACGAAGGGATGAAGTGGGAAGCCCGATCCGCAGAGGAAGTGGGAAGAATACAACCCTCTCATGGGCCCAGGGGTGGGGATGAGCTGCCTTGTCGGGCGGCCGGTCTTGTGATGTCATTTGGACAGGTATCGGCGCCTTGAAACTTCTCGGCGTGCTCCTCCGTAGCGGAGGAGACCATCCTGCCTCCCGCTCCGGACATGGCTGGAGAAGGTCAAAGGCGAGATGTGCGGACTTAGGCGCTGGAGTTGAGTCTTGTGAGGAGATGGATAAGCAAAGGAGGAAGAAGGCATAGGTAAAAAGGTGGATCCTTATCCCTTATATATGGGCGGACGATGACTATCGTCCCCACCGCCTAGTAAAACTTGCTTATCTCCCAAGTGCCACCATCAATGGCGCGGTTGGGTTACCCGTCCGTATTGATGAGAATCCCGAATAAGGGTAACACGATCTCTGCCGACAAGGCGTGCCAAGAAACCGCCGCTAAATGTCTTTGAGGTGGTATAATAAAAAAGCGTAAAGGCTTGGTAGTGGGATGGCGTCATGCCACGAAATCGTCGGCAGATTGAACTTGTGTACATATTATTCTCTCTACGGTGGAATGTGGAATTTATTTTGCGAGGCGGACACTATCTTAGTGTTCACAATTTTCTATGAATTATTGGAGGAGAACCGCCTTGCAATGCCGAACAATATCGCTGGACTCATCGTCATTGAAACCTGGTTCGGGGAGCTCTTGAGGAGTCTGGACTAGGGGTGTCCGGATAGCGGACTATCATCATCGGCGGACTCCAAGACTATGAAGATACAAGATTGAAGACTTAGTCCGTGTCCGGATGGGACTTTCCTTGGCGTGGAAGGCAAGCTTGGCGTCTGGATATGTAGATCTGCTACCATTGTAACCGACTCTGTGTAACCCTAGCCCTCCCGGTGTCTATATAAACCGGAGGTTTTAGTCCGTGGGAAAACAACCATTACAACAATCATACCATAGGCTAGCTTCTAGGGTTTAGCCTCCTTGATCTCGTGGTAGATCCACTCTTGTACTACCCATATCATCAATATCAATCAAGCAGGAGTAGGGTTTTACCTCCATCGAGAGGGCCCGAACTTGGGTAAAACATCGTGTCCCTTGTCTCCTATTACCATCCGCCTAGACGCACAGTTCGGGACCCCCTACCCGAGATCCGCCGGTTTTGACACCGACATCAAGTTTAACCCCGAGTATTCTGCACGTGCAAAACTGGCTTGCACCCATTGTATGTGAACGTACAACTTATCACACCCGATCACAACGTGTTGTCTCAGCACAACAAACTGTAGCAACAGTGCATACTCAGGGAGAACACTTATACCTTGAAATTTAGTGAGGGATCATCTTATAATGCTACTGTCGTGCTAAGCAAAATAAGATGCATAAAAGATAAACATCACATGCAATCAAAATATATGACATGATATGGCCATCATCATCTTGTACCTTTGATCTCAATCTCCAAAGCACCGTCATGATCTCCATTGTCACCGGCTTGACACCTTGATCTCCATCGTTGCATCGTTGTCATCTCGCCAACCATTGCTTCTATGACTATCGCTACGGCTTAGTGATAAAGTAAAGCAATTACATAACGACTGCATTTCATACAATAAAGTGATATGTCTCTGATGTATTTATAATTTTTGATTGTTCCATGCTATTATATTACCTGTTTTGGATGTTTATGGGCTTTACTATTGATACATCTCCAACGTATCTATAATTTTTGATTGTTCCATGCTATTATATTACATATTTTGGATGTTTAATGCGCTTTAATATACACTTTTATATTATTTTTGGGACTAACCTATTATTAGGAGGCGAGCCCAAATTGTTGTTTTCTTGCCTATTTGGTGTTTGAAGAAAAGGAATATCAAGCGAGTCAAAGCGGAATGAAACCTTCGGGAGAGTTATTTTTGGAACGGAAGCAATCCAGGAGACTTGGAGTGGAGTCAGGGAAGCTTGGAGGTGGCCACGAGGGCCAGGGGCGCGCCCTACCCCCCTTGGCACGCCTCCACCCTCGTGGCTCCCCTGACTGACTTCTTTCGCCTATATATGTCCATATACCCTAAAAACATCGAGGAGCACAATAGATCGGGAGTTCCGCCGCCACAAGCCTCTGTAGCCACCAAAAATCAATCGGGACCCTGTTCCGGCACCCTGCCGGAGGGGGGACCTGTCACGCCCAAGATGCAACCCTATCCTAAAGGAACTCGAAGGTCCCACCAAGGATAGAAGCACATCTTGAAGACGCTTTTGCAAGGTGGATATCATTACATCAACATTACATAATAGATGTGGATACATACAAAAGGCATACAATGCCACACGAATACAACATCATCTTACATAAGAGCATCATCCGACTACGGATGAAACACAAACAGAAACTCAAACGATATCCACCCAACTAGCCCAGGCTGCCGACCTGGAACCTATCCCCTGATCGAAGAAGAACCAGGAGAAGAACTCCAAAACAAGCAAACATCGCTCTCGCGTCATGATCATCGCAAAAAACTGTGCACCTGCAACTGTTGTTGTAGTAATGTCGTGAAACCACGAGAACTCAGCAATCCCATTACCATGGGTATCAAGACTAACAAAGCTTAATGGGAAAGTAAGGGGTAAAGTGGTGAGATTGCAGCAGCGGCTAAGCAAGTATGGTGGCTAACATACATAAATAAAGGCGAGAAGAGAAGCAAAGGCAGTCGTGAAGCTAGCAATGATCAAGAGGTGATCTGAACTCCTACTTCGTCAAACATAACCCAAAAACCGTGTTCACTTCACGGACTCCGCCGAAAAGAGACCATCACGGCTACACGCGGTTGATGTGTTTTAATTCGGATCTGCTTTGTCAAGTTATCTACAACGGACATTAGCAAATTCCCATCTGCCACATAACGCGGGCACGGCTCTCGAAAGTTTATACCTGCGGGGTGTCCCAACAGCCCATGATAGGCTCTCGTGATCAGCGAAGGATATACCTTCTCCCGGGAAGACCCGATCAGTCTCGGAATCGGTTTACAAGACATTTCGACAATGGTAAAACAAGATCAGCAAAGCCGCCCGATGCGCCGACAAATCCCGATAGGAGCTGCACATATCTCGTTCTCAGGGCACACCGGATGAACACTACGTACAACTAAAACCATCCCTCAAGTTTCCCAGGGTGTACTTGCAAGTGGCTCTAGTTTGGACCAACACTCGAAGGAGCATTGGCCGGGGGGTAAATAAAGATGACCCTCGGGCTCTGGAAACCCAAGGGAAAAAGGGCTAGGTGAGGCAAATGGTAAAACCAAGGTTGGGCCTTGCTGGAGGAGTTTTATTCAAAGCGAACTGTCAAGGGGTCCCATAAATCACGCAACCGCGTAAGGAACGCAAAATCCGGGAACATAACACTGGTATGATGAAAACTAGAAGCGGCAGAGTGGAAAAAAACCAGGCATAAGGCGAGTCTTCACCTTTACCCAGTATATAGATGCATTAGTTAAATAAGAGATATTGTGATATCCCAACATAATCCTGTCCACCATGGAGCAATCTTCAACTTCACCTGCAACTAATAACGCTATAAGAGGGGCTGAGAAAAAGCGGTAACATAGCCAAGCAATGGTTTGCATGGAAGGGTGAAAAAGGTTAGAGGCTGACATGGCAATTTGGGAGGCCTGATTAACAAGGGATAGGTAGCGCAGCATAGCGATAGAACAAAGCAACTAGTATCGGAGTAATGGGCCCTGGGTAGGCTGACCCAGGACCCAAGATCTTTCAAGGCATCGGGGCAGGCCGCGCCCCTCAGCCGAGTCCCAGCTGGCGACCTTTGGGAAGGCCGGGTCCCCGCTGGCGACCTTTTGAGAAGCCGAGTCCTTAGACGGCAACGCTGGATCAAGCCGACTCCGGGCTTGCGACCTTGCAAGGGGCCGACTGTGAGAGTCGGCCCATGACCTGACTGCGGAGACCCGATGCGAGTGCGGCCCGGCGTGGCCGTCCCTCAACGCCGAGGAAGGCGTGGCTCTGATGAGCAGCGTCGCCGGAGATCTCGGTGGTAGCGGCCTTTGTTGCCATGCCTCTCGACCTCAACCACTGATGCACAAATCATGTGCCCTGACAGCAGCAAATCTGGCCGGAGATCGCGGGGCCCCGTCGGTGAGAGAAGAAGATGGCCAGCAGGCTCGAAAGCGGCCCATGAAGTCGGCCTCTCGAGGCCGGCCGCCTCGGCGAGGAGCCCCAAGCCATAAACCAGATTGGGCGGGAGTGGTAGCGGTGATCGCTGACGGGCGGGCGGCCTTGTTCCCGACCCCCACCAAACTGCGTCATCGAGTGGAGCTGATGTTACGCTGTCATGAGGCCCCCAGTGGCCAGGACCCAGGCCGGCAGGGAGGGCGGCTGCAAGAAGGCCAGCGGGTGGGGCCACGCCCGGTCAGATTACCGTTGTACCCCGAAGTAGGCCTATCTAAACCCGAGCACCCATACAAAGGTTGATTGAGATAGATTAGAGACACATAGCAAGAGGGAAAGAGCTAGCCTTGCTCCTCCCTGCCTCCCAAACAGCTCGAGGAGCACCTTTGTACTATCATACCATAGTGATCATGCGGACACCCCTTGAGCGATAGTAAAGTGTTATCTCCTCGGAGAGCCCGAAGCTAGGTAAGATCGCGGCGTGCATGTCTGCGCCTCATCCGTTTCGAGCACCGCGACGTTCTCTCGCCCCCACCATGATAAGCCACCCGTTGGCATATATAGCATCAACCCACGACATTTGGCGCCCACCGTGGGCGAGGTGCACCGTCGTCCGGAGATCTGTGCAGGGCGGGAACCCTTTTCCTCCACACAGCGCAGCCAGCCCGGCTCATGAACCAGTCTGCATCGGCCTTGCTTCGCCTGTGCGAAAGCCGCGCGTCTTGTGGCAGCCTCGCCCGAACTCATCGGTGAGTCGCCTCTCCGGCGAACCTGCGCTGGCGCGAGCAGGTGGCCGAGAGCCTCCTCGCGGGCCTCCTCGATCAACTCAAGTCGCGGCGAGCCCGCTGTGGACTTGGAGTCCGTAAACTCCTCCGACCCGATGCTGGTCGACTCCGGCGCCGTATCGCTTGATATCTTCCCGCCAGCGAGTGGCCAGGCGCCGTCACGGAGGTGCTAAATCATCGACCCGCAGCGAGCACTCCGTAACGACCAGGACCCGCTGCCGGCAGCCACGCAAGACCTGGCGCGCCCATCGGAAGGGCGGATGCGAGATCTTTGGAAGAATGCGCCGCCAGATCGCCGAAGGCGCCAGAAGTTAGCAAGCATGAGGCGCTTATGCGAAGCATACCAGCGCGAGATGGATGCGTCTGTGGGCGGCTCGCCCGGCTCTGGCCCAGGCCAAGCCGTCTAGGTGCGGTCGCGCCTTGCGCAGCCATCGCCGATTGTTGAGGCGAAGCGCCCGTGTACGCCACCGCTGCGGAGAACATCCGCGCCGTAGCGGCGACGAAGAAACTGAAGAACCTCGAAGGTGAAAGAGCACCGTGTCATAACGGGCGAGTCAGCAGCTCCTCGATCGCGGTTCTTTGCCTTGAAGCAGCGGTGGCGGCAGCGCCGAGCCAGCAGCGGCAAGCATGAGAATGACAACCTACCCCTCGCCGAGATCAAAGCGCGACCTCCGGACACCGACCGTGGTGGAGTCGCGGGAGGAAAGAAGAAGGAGCGGCTGCAAGCCTGGCGGACTCGCTTCACCGCCAGCGTGACCAAGGCGGCCTCCCGAGCCGTGGAGCGGCAGGACGATTACTGCCGCCCCTCGCCCGGGAGGCGGCGAATCTCTGCCGCTGTTGAGCATCCGACTCTCGGAGGTCGCCTTGGCCGCCGAGAAGAAGTCGGAGAAGAATAGCGCCCGCCACCGGATCGACCGACTCCACAGATCCCTGTCGTTAGAAGAAGAAGATGAGCTGGGTCCGCCTTGCTTCGGGCCCCGCATCAGAGACGAGCCCTTCCCTAAAGGGTTCACGCTCCCCCGAGACACGCCCAAGTACACGGTTCCGTGAAGCGGAGGATTGGTTGATAGACTACTCCACAGCTGTCAACGCCATGCATGGCAACAATCGGGTTCCGTAAAATATGTTCCTCTCATGCTCGAGGGCACGGCCGGACATGGCTGAACAACTGAAGCCCTTGGCATCAACAGTTGGGTCGACTTCACGAAGCCTTCATCATAACTTCACCGGCCGTACAAGCGACCTCCCAAGCCGCGCCAGCTCTCCTTGTGCGTGCAAGATCCCGAAGAATCGACACGCGACTACCTCACGCGCTGGGGCGAACTCCGAAACTCCTGCGAGGGCGTGCACGAGGTGCAGGCCATCGAGTACTTTACGGGTGTGTAACGCCCTCGATGCGGCTATATCTCCCACGTGTCGAAGCACGACTTAGAGGCATAACCGCATTGAAAGCAATGTCGCAAGTGAGATAATCTTCGCACAATCCATGTAATACATAAGGGAAAAGGTACATAGTTGGCTTACAGTCGCCACTTCACACAATACATATATAAACATCCATCATTCAGATTACACTCAAGGTCCGACTACGGAACCAAAATAAAAGAAGAATACCCCACATGCAACACGGATCCCGATCGCCCTAAGCTGAGCTCCACTACTAATCGTGCGGAAATGAAACATAGTATCGACCAAGGGCCTCATCATATTCCACTTCAGCTCGAGTTCGCCATCTGTATTTAGCATCACCGATACTGCATCTGTTTTGGTAGAATCTGTGAGCCACGAGGGACTCAGCAATCTCACACCGCGAGATCAAGACTATTTAAGCAAGGGAAGGCTGGTGTCAAAAGGTGGAGCTGCTGCAGCGACTAGCATATATGGTTTCTCGCGCGCAAAAGAGGCGAGAAGAGAAGCAAAAGCACGGTCGTGAAACTAGTAGCGATCAAGAAGTGATCCTAGGCAACCTCGTCAAACATAACTCCAACACCGTGTTCACTTCCGGACTCCGCCGAGAAGAGACCATCACGGTTACATACAGTTGATGTATTTTAATTAAGGTCAACCGGGTTTTCTACAACCGGACATTAACAAATTCCCATCTGCCTCATAACGCGGACATGGCTTTGAAAGATAATACCTGCGAGGGTGTCCCAACAGCCCATAACAAGCTCTCGCGATCAGCGAAGGAATAAACCTTCACCCAACACACTCCGATCAGACTCGGTATCCGGTACATCAAGACATTTCAACAATGGTAAAACTAGACCAGCAAAGCCGCCCGATTGTGCCGACAAATCCCGATAGGAGCTGCACATATCTCGTTCTCGGGGCACATCCGGATGAGACTAGCTCTGAGTAAAACCAGGCCTCGAGTTTCCCGTGGTGGCCTTGATCAGCTCGATTTGGACCAACACTCGAAGGAGCAGCGGCGGGGGCTAAAATAAAGATGACCCTCGGGCTCATGAAAACCCAAGGGAAAAAGGGGTGTAGGTGGCAAATGGTAAAACCAAAGTTGGGCCTTCTTTGGAAGAGTTTTATTCAAAGCGAACTGTCAAGGGGTCCCATAAATCACCCGACCAGCGTAAGGAGCATAAAATCAAGGAACATAACACGGTATGGCGGAAACTAGGGTGGCAAGAGTGGAACAAATCACCGGGCATAAGGCGAGCCTTCCACCCTTTACCAAGTATATAGATGCATTAATTAAAACAATAGATATTGTGATATCCCAAAATATCCATGTTCAACAAGGAACAAACTTCATCTTCACTGCAACTAACAGCGCTATAAGAGGGTGAGCAAAAGCGGTAACATAGCCAAACAACGGTTTGCTAGGACATGGGTGGTTAGAGGTTGACATGGCGATATGGGTGACATGGTATAGCAAGTGGTAGGTATCGCAGCATAGGCATAACAAAAAGCGAGCATCTAGCAAGCAAAGATAGAAGTGATATCGAAGGTATGGTCATCTTGCTGTAAGGTTCTCGAGTTATCGAAGACTTGATCCTCGTGAGGCGTTCTCAACAGGTTCCTCGTTCACGTACTCGTCTCGGCTCTACCCAAAGCAAGAACACAAACAAGCGGAACCACAATCAAACAAGGAACAATGCACAAGCAATATGATGCAAAACATGACATGCGATGGCGAGATGTGATATGCAATGCATATGTGTGCTCCGGAAGGAAAATGATGAACCGGGCATCAACTTGGCAAACCAAGTATGCGCTGGAAAGATGGAGTGATTTGGTTGAAATCGATATAAAGATCACGGAATCGGATGCACGGTTTGCAAATGACAAGCAAAACAAGAATGGCGCAAATCTGCGTTTAACAGCCCGATGCTACTTAGCAAGCAACAAGAAACTATGCTACAGCACCCCAACATAAAAACAAAGCATATGGCAGCGAACTACAGGAGATGCTTAACAAAAGAGGAACAGTGAGCTACGGCTAAATCACATCATAACATGTTCAAACAAGCATGGTGAAAGTGCTAAAAATATCAGGTTCACAGACTTAGTGAAAATACTAACATGCGAGAATTAACATCGAGGAAGGCATGTTTAGAGCAAGCAAACAACATGCTACAGGAACTTATAATAGCAAAACAAGGCATGACATGATTCTACTCAAAGCATATATCAATAGTCCCTTAGTGACCCTAAGCCAAAAAGGACTCTAAGAAATGATGGCACCCATGTAAACATTGCAAGTTTTATTACAGATTTCAGACTAAGCAGAAAAACTGGGCATGGCAAAAACAGATAACGAGTAGGCATCTTCGTGACCTCGATGCACTCACTACAGAGCATCTCATGATAAACTAAGCATACACCCATCAAGAAGACATGGCATAGGAGCTATACATGGCAAGAACAACATCATAGCATACGGATCAACTTCTAGCGACCTCGTGAAAATTGAATCTCATGCAAGCAATGCTGCAGGAAACATTTTCAGCAAAAGTATAGCACGAAAATGACATGCTAAACTACTCCATAAATACCAACAAAGGCATGGATGGATAGAGCACATCCATATGTTCAAAACACCCTTACTGATCATGCTCAAAAAGGGCATGGATCTCTCTGTAACAACATGAACATGTGGCATAAAAAGGGGTGTGTGTGGCCCGTGGTGTGGCGGCGAGGTGGAGCGGCAGTGTGTGTGGGCGGGCCTGTGCGGGGCGGCATGGTGTGTGTGTGTGTGCAGTGGCGGCCGGGGAGGCGCACATGGGGAGCCTCCTGCGGAACTGGCGGAGGCCTGGCGGCTGGTGGCTGTGACGGCCGACGTGCCACATGGCACGCTCGATTCGTCCGGTGGTGGTGGCGGAGCGTCGTCCGTCCGATCCGGACGTGTCGCAGCGCGAGAGAGGGATTCGCTAGGGTTTGCCGTGAATTCGGGGAGGGTGTATTTATAGGCATAGGGGAGCTAGGAGAGTCCAAATGGGGTGTAGTTTTCGCCCACACGATCGTGATCGAGCGACCGAGGTCATGGAGGGAGTTAGATGGGTTATTGGGCTGTTTTGGAGGGTGTTGGGCTGCAACTTAAAAGAGGCCTTCTTGAGGCATGGTTAACCGTTGGAGTACCAAGCGAACTCCAAATGACCGAAACTTGACAGGTGGTCTACGGTGCTATACCAGGGCCACTTGGCAAGGCTCGGTCCATTCGAGAATGTTCAACACCCTCACACGGAAAAAGGACAAGAGGGCGGCGGGGAACATAGGAGTGCGGATTGCAAAAGCAGACAACAGGGGAAAATGCTCGGAATCATGAGGCGAACACGTATGCAAATGAGATGCACATGATGACATGATATGAGATGCATGACATGGACAAAATGCAAAAGCGAAAACAAAACCCAACCACGGAGGAATATCATAGCACATATCCGAAAATGGCAAGAGTTGGAGTTACAAATATGGAAAGTTACATCCGGGGTGTTACAACACTCCACCACTACAAGAGGATCTCGTCCGAGATCTAGGACTGAAAGAACTCGGATATTGGACGGAGGTGATCCTCGCTCCCGGTGGCTTCTCGGTCGGAATGGTGTGACCACTTTACTTTCGAGAATTTGATTGACTTGTTGCGAGTCTTGCGCTCGGTTTCTTCAAGAATAGCAGCAGGGGTGCTCATGATAAGAAAGATCTTCTTGGAGGTCAATTTCTTCAAAGTTGATAGTGCGCTCGAGGAATCTTGAAGCACTTGCGGAGCTGTGACACGTGAAACACATCGTGTGCGTTTGCAAAGTTGGATGGAAGCTCAAGTTGATAGGCGAGATCGCCTCTTTTGCCAATGATCTTGAAAGGACCCACGTATCTAGGGGCAAGCTTCCCTTTGATACCGTAGCGACGAGTGCCTTTCATTGGAGAGACGTGGAGGTAGACATGGTCTCCGATTTCAAAAGCCACATCACGGTGCTTGTCATCATAATAGCCCTTCTGGCGCGATTGCGCGGCTTTGAGATTCTCACGAATGACTTTGCACATTTCTTGACTACGTGATCAAGTCGTTGCCAAGAAGTTGGCGTTCACATCTCGGACCAATTGAGAGAATCGGCACTTTACGCCATAGAAATTTGAATGGGGCCTTGCGAACTCTCTTGGAAGCTGTTGTTGTAGGAGAACTTCGGCATATGGAAGACACTCTTCCCACTTCATGCCAAAGGAAATGACACAAGCCACGAGCATATCTTCAAGGATTTGATTGACTCGCTCGACTTGGCCACTTGTTTGAGGATGGAAAGCTGTCTTTGAAAGCGAATGTTGGTGCCCATGGCCTTACGAAAGAGTCCCGAACTTAGAAGTGAAGATGCTTCCACGAGTCTGAAGAGATCAATTGTGGAATACCGTGCAAGGAGACAATTCTGGAGGTGTATAGCTCTGCCAGGCTGAGCTGCTGTGATAGATTCTTTGACAGGAAGAAAATGAGCCACTTTAGTAAGCTTGTCAATGACAACGAAGATAGCATCATTTCCACGCTTGGACTTAGGAAAACCAGTCACGAAGTCCATCTCGATATGATCAAACTTCCATTCCGGAATAGCAAGAGGTTGGAGGAGACCAGCTGGTCTTTGGTGTTACCTTTCACCCTACTGCAGACATCACATTCATTCACGAATTGAGCAATTTCTCGCTTCATTCGAGTCCACCAATCTGTTGCTTGAGGTCATGGTACATCTTCGTACTTCGGGATGAATGGATAGGAGGAATTGTGTGCCTCATTCATGATGACTTTTCTCGGATCGCCTTTAGGAACCACAATCGATCCTCGAAGAAAAAAGTGTCTTTGTCATCAAGCGATAGCACTTGTATTTGGAAATGCCCTTGTCAATACCACGTTTCACTTTCTTCACCATGGCATCCGGGAGTTGTGCCTCACGAATTTGATCTTCAAAGTAGGAGAGACTATGAGGTTGGCAAGAAAGCCTTGAGGAACAACTTGAAGATTCAGCTTGCGGAAAGCTTCACAAAGATCCGGTTGGAAGGGCTTGAGAATTAAGCTGTTGCAATAAGCCTTTCTGCTCAAAGCATCTGCAATCACATTCGCCTTGCGGGAGTATATTCAATACTTGGATTGTACTCTTGAATCATTTCGACCCATCGAGTTTGCACGAGGTTGAGGTTGGGTTGAGTGAAGATATACTTGAGACTCTTGTGATCGGTGAAAATGTCCACTTTCCTTCCCAACAAGAGATGTCTCCATGTTATCAATGCATGGACAACTGCCGCCAACTCAAGATCGTGAGTGGGGTAGTTCTTTTCATTGAGCTTCAATGGCGAGAGGTATATGCCACAACTTTCTTCTCTTGCATTAACACAGCACCGAGACCTTGCAAGGAAGCATCACAGAAAACTTCGAATGGCTTGGATTCATCAGGAGGAGTCAAGACAGGAGCTGTAACTAGCTTCTCTTTGAGGGTATTGAAAGCGACATCACACTCGGCGTCGGACATACTTGACATATACGGAGGAGGTTGGAAAGAGGCTTTGCAATCTTAGAGAAATTCTCAACGAATCTTCGACAATAGCTTGCAAGACCGAGAAAACTGCGGAGCTGCTTGACATTCTGAGGAGGTTCCCAATTCAGAACTGAAGACACCTTCTCGGGATTAACAGCGATGCCCTTGGCGGAGATGATATGACCAAGATAAAGAACTTCATCAAGCCAGAACTCACATTTGGAAAACTTCGCATAGAATTGATGCTCTCTGAGCTTGTCGAGCACCAATCGCAAATGTTTGGCATGATCCTGCTTGTTCTTGGAAGACCAAAATATCATCGAGATACACCAAGGCGAAATCATTTGTGTAGGGGTTGAAGATAAAGTTCATCATGCGAGAGAAAGTTGGAGGAGCATTGACAAGGCGAAAGACATGACGGTATATTCATAAGAACCAAAGCATTACGAATCTTTGTCTTGGGAATATCTTGTTCACGAATCACGAATCTGATGATAACCCATCGGAGGTCAAGCTTGGAGAATACTTTAGCACCTTTGAGTTGCTCGAATAGCTCATTGATGTTGGGAAGTGGATACTTGTTCTTGATTGTCTTCTTGTTCAATGGGCGGTGTCGGCGCAAAAGTCGGTCCGTGCCATCCTTCTTACGGACAAAAGAACTCCACATCCCCATGGAGATGAACTCGATCGATCAAACCAGGCGCTCTTGTTCATCGAGCTGCTTCTTCAATTCTTTCAGCTCCTTGGGTCCAAGCTTGTAAGGGCGTTTGCAAGCGGGTTGATGCGGGCTCAAGATCGATACTTGAATTCGGTGGCCGATGAGGAGGCATACCGGAAGCTCTTACGGAAAGACATCTTGGTACTCACAAGCAGTTGGAATTTGAGAGATAGCATCAATTCGCCCTTCTCATTGAGAGAAAACAACCGAATGGTTTCATCACAGCGGCATAGATGATAACATCCTCGGAAGGGTGTGTCAATTGAATTTGTCTGGCAGCACAATCAAGTTGAGCCTTGTCTTTGAAAGCCGATCCATCCGAAATTAGATCAATATCGAGTCACCAAGAACAATTGGAGAAGGAAATCTATAGTCGCCCATCTTGATAGAGACATTGGAACCATCATGCTAGAGCTCAAGCGCTTAGCGGAGAAATAACTTGCATAGCTTTAGGTAATTCCTTTGTGTCAAAAGCGTAGCCGATGCAAAAGGATATGACATGAAAGAATGCGATGCACCAGTATCAAATAAGACTTTTGCAGGAATATCATTAACTGAGAGATTACCCATTATCACATCTGAAGAATCCTCTGCCTGAGCTGCATTCATCATATTCACCTTTGCATGCTTCGGATTATGCTTGATCACTGCATTGCTTGAAGACCTCACAGGAGGAGGAGGCGGAAGGCGCCTTTGGTTATGGCATTTGTTCGCATAGTGACCCTTCTGCTGGCACTTGTTGCAGTCACCTCTGAGGCGGACGGTGATAAGGAGCATTTGACCTTGGAGCTTGAGGCTGAGACTTGTTACAGTAGCTTGGGTTGGGTGGGTGGGAAGATCCACGACCACTGAGTTCTTCTGGCGATAAAGGCTGGCCAGACGGAGGAGGAGGAAGGTAGAACTTTTGCTGCTTTGCTGCCACTTGAGAGGAAGAAGAAGACTAAGCGCATCCTGTTTCTCTTCTTTGAAGCCTCACACTTGAGCTGAGCACCTTCTAGCTTGAGTGCCATATTATAGAATTGATCAAACTGAGTAGGCTCAAAAAGAACAAGAGATAGCTGCAGATCCTCTCTAAGGCCACCTCTGGCGATAGATCATACTTTTCTCATCGAGGAACGTCTTGTTTAGCGAATCGAGCAAGTTTACGAAACTGTATGTTGTATTCGTACCTTGACATGTTTCCTTGCTTGAGATTGCGGAACTCCTCACGCTTGCTCTCAACAACCTTTGGTAGGAATGTGGTGAGCTTTAAAGTCCCGGCAATCAGTCAAGTAATCACTCGACCACCTCTGGAATCCTTGTATTCTTTGGAACCAATCAGCTGCTGATCCTTGAGCTGAAAAGCCGCGAACTTGGCGTAGTCCTCGGGTCGACATTGCTGCATTGAAATGCTTGTTGATATCCACGAGCCAATCGTCGGCGTCGTGGCCTCGGACACGATGGTGAAAGACTTTGGCTGATTTGCAAGGAATTGGTTGAGTGTAGGAAGCGTGGCTGATGGAAGAACTGCCCTTGACCTTGATTCCTTGGTTGCCTTGGCCTTGGTTACGCTCTTGCATCAGCTGGATCAACAAGCGGCGTTGGCGTTAGTGGTTGCCATCAAAGTTTGCCATGCCTCCGGGCGGAGGTGGAGGTGGAGGTTCGCTGACTCCCATCACTGCGTTCCGGATTACGGCGTGGCGGAGCCATCTGAAGAGGTGACATCCGTTAGCATCTTGATGAGCAGAGATAGACAAGTTGAATCAACGGATAGAAATTGCAACATATAGTCTTCACAATAAACATTGAATAGGGATGAGCGAATGAATTCCAAAGTAAACATCCGTCCATTAAGGTGAGAAGCCACTTGATAAGAGATTGATGAATGAAAATAAAAACAAGGTATGAATGGAACAAATAAGTGGTAAGGATTACCCAATCACAAACCAAATATCTGCGGAAGAAATGCTAGAGCTACTTGAATCCCACCTATAAACTCCGAAACTTTCCGGTTATGCAATCGGTGTTGGGGATACTGGGAGCAATATATCTCACCCAAACTAACAATCCCTACATCCAGTGTATCCATCCTTCAACACATAACCAAGAAACCTTGAAATCGTGTACCTCAACCTTGAAAAGCATCCGTTATAAGAGTCATGGCAATACTCCGTACTCACCACGATCTTTGGGTTAGCGGGGTTATCTCACCAAGCTGCATAAAAGAGATTTTCGATGTCGGCGTACTAAACTCGGGTATTCGAGCTGCAGCGATAAAATTATGGCGACAACACCTCGGAGCTCAACTCCCGGGACACTTGCCACAACCCTAAATGTCGGGAGGCAACCAAGACAATGTTGTCATCATAAAACCATCGGAGCGATTCTAAGATACCAGCGTGATCCTAAAATTTTTTTAGTGAAATTTGAGAGAGAAGAGTCAAAACTCTCGTCGGGATACCTCACGGAGGAAGTGAAGGGTGGGAGTAAAAAGAATTCCTAACTCTCCGATATATATAATCCTAAATGACTCAAAACATTTTTCTAGACACAACTCGGCCACTAAAAGCGATCAAGCGGTGGGGGCTCCTAAGGTCGGGGATGGCTCGATTACCAACTTATAGCGCCCTCGATGCGGCTATATCTCCCGTGTCGAAGCACGACTTAGAGGCATAACCGCATTGAAAGCAATGTTGCAAGTGAGGTAATCTTCGCACAATCCATGTAATACATAAGGAAAAGATACATAGTTGGCTTACGATTCGCCACTTCACACAATACATAAATAAACATCCATCATTCAGATTACACTCAAGGTCCGACTACGGAACCAAAATAAAAGAAGAATACCCCACATGCAACACAGATCCCGATCGCTAAGCTGAGGCTCCACTACTAATCGTCGGAAATGAAACATAGTATCGACCAAGGGCCTCATCATATTCCACTTCAGCTCGGATTCGCCATCTGTATTTGGCATCACCGTACTGCATCTGTTTTTGTAGAATCTGTGAGCCACGAGGGACTCAGCAATCTCACACCCTTGAGATCAAGACTATTTAAGCAAGGGAAGGCTGGTGTCAAAAGGTGGAGCTGCTGCAGCGACTAGCATATATGGTGGCTACATCGCAAAAAAAAGCGAGAAGAGAAGCAAAAGCACGGTCGTGAAACTAGTAGCGATCAAGAAGTGATCCTAGGCAACTGCGTCAAACATAACTCCAACACCGTGTTCACTTCCGGACTCTGCGAGAAGAGACCATCACGGTTACATACCGGTTGATGTATTTTAATTAAGGTCAACCGGGTTTTCTACAACGGACATTAACAAATTCCCATCTGCCTCATAACCACGGGCACGGCTTTGAAAGATAATACCTGCGAGGGTGTCCCAACAGCCCATAACAAGCTCTCGCGATCAGCGAAGAATAGACCTTCACCCAAGACACTCCGATCAGACTCGGTATCCCGGTACATCAAGACATTTCGACAATGGTAAAACTAGACCAGCAAAGCCGCCCGATTGTGCCGACAAATCCCGATAGGAGCTGCACATATCTCGTTCTCAGGGCACATCCGGATGAGACTAGCTACGAGTAAAACCAGGCCTCGAGTTTCCCCGTGGTGGCCTGCGAGTAGCTTCGATTTGGACCAACACTCGAAGAGCTTTGGCCGGGGGGCTAAAATAAAGATGACCCTCGGGCTCGCGAAAACCAAGGGAAAAAGGGGTGTAGGTGGCAAATGGTAAAACCAAAGTTGGGCCTTCTTTGGAAGAGTTTTATTCAAAGCGAGCTGTCAAGGGGTCCCATAAATCACCCGACCAGCGTAAGGAGCATAAAATCAAGGAACATAACACGGTATGGCGGAAACTAGGGTGGCAAGAGTGGAACAAATCACCAGGCATAAGGCCGAGCCTTCCACCCTTTACCAAGTATATAGATGCATTAATTAAAACAATAGATATTGTGATATCCCAAAATATCCATGTTCCAACAAGGAACAAACTTCATCTTCACCTGCAACTAGCAACGCTATAAGAGGGGCTGAGCAAAAGCGGTAACATAGCCAAACAACGGTTTGCTAGGACATGGGTGGTTAGAGGTTGACATGGCAATATGGGTGACATGGTATAGCAAGTGGTAGGTATCGCAGCATAGGCATAGCAAAAGAGCGAGCATCTAGCAAGCAAAGATAGAAGTGATATCGAAGGTATGGTCATCTTGCCTGTAAGGTTCTCAGAGTTGTCGAAGACTTGATCCTCGTAGGCGTTCTCAACAGGTTCCTCGTTCACGTACTCGTCTCCCGGCTCTACCCAAAGCAAGAACACAAGCAACGGAACCACAATCAAACAAGGAACAATGCACAAGCAATATGATGCAAAACATGACATGCGAGATGCGAGATGTGATATGCAATGCATATGTGTGCTCGGAAGGAAAATGATGAACGGGCATCAACTTGGCAAACCAAGTATGCCGCTGGAAAGATGAGATGATTTCGGTTGAAATCGATATAAAGATCACGGAATCGGATGCACGGTTTGCAAATGACAAGCAAAACAAGAATAGCGCAAATCTGCGTTTAACAGCCCGATGCTACTTAGCAAGCAACAAGAAACTATGCTACAGCACCCCAACATAAAAACAAAGCATATGGCAGCGAACTACAGGAGATGCTTAACAAAGAGGAACAGTGAGCTACGGCTAAATCACATCATAACATGTTCAAACAAGCATGGTGAAAGTGCTAAAAATATCAGGTTCACAGACTTAGTGAAAATACTAACATGCGAGGAATTAACATCGAGGAAGGCATGTTTAGAGCAAACAAACAACATGCTACAGGAACTTATAATAGCAAAACAAGGCATGACATGATTCTACTCAAAGCATATATCAATAGTCCCTTACTGACCATAAGCCAAAAAGGACTCTAAGAAATGATGGCACCCATGTAAACATTGCAAGTTTTATTACAGATTTCAGACTTAGCGAAAAAACTGGGCATGGCAAAAACAGATAGCAGTAGGCATGTTAAGTGAGCTCGATGCACTCACTACAGAGCATCTCATGATAAACTAAGCATACACCCATCAAGAAGACATGGCATAGGAGCTATACATGGCAAGAACAACATCATAGCATACGGATCAACTACAGCGACCTCGTGAAAATTGAATCTCATGCAAACAATCTGCCGGAAACATTTTCAAGCAAAAGTAGAGCACGAAAATGACATGCTAGCTACTCCATAAATACCAACAAAGGCATGGATGGATAGAGCACATCCATATGTTCAAAACACCCTTACTGATCATGCTCAAAAGGGCATGGATCTCTGTAACAACATGAACATGTGGCAAGAAAATAACAGCAGGACATGACTTAGTGAAAACACTAAGTTCCTGAAATCAGCAACATCATCATCCCTACTTTGCATGCTTTTTCTAGTCAACACATAACTCACAAAAATACATGGCAATCACCCCTGGAAAGATGGCATGGCAATGTTCAACTCACATGTAGGACTTAAGTTCATAGGGTGCACACATAAATCATGGCAAAAATGACAAAAGAGCTCGAACTGATAAGATTCTGAAACTAACGATCTGAAGCCTTCTTCCAACAGCATTTCGGGCATAAAGATGAGCTCAAATGCAAATGATGCAATGGTTTGAAATGATGTACTCTTTGAGACGAACAATTTGACATATTATACGCCCAAAACGGAGCAACGGTTGCGGAGATGTGATGTGATGAAAATGCACGAAAATTATCACAGAAATGACTTGGTGGAAAAACGAGGGGGGAAGAAGTCAACCTAATCTGGATCTGGATCCAGATCGGATCGGCCGGAGCTGGGCTCGGGCTCGCGAATAAAGGCTCGGGCGGAGGAGGACGATCGCCCAGTGGGGAGGACAGGCGACGGCCGTGGCCCAGCGCGTGGAAAGCGGCAGCGGTGGCCTTGGCTGGGTGTGGCCTTGGCGCAATGGCGGCCTTGTGTGTGTGTGGCCAGCAGTGCAGGAAGCAGCCAGCGTCAATGCGGCCAGCCTTGTGGAGGAAGCAATGGCCTTGTGCTGTGGCAGCCTTGTGGCAGTGTGTGCCAGGGAGGCGGGCATGGCCTCCATGAGCCTAGCGTGGCGGCGGTGTGGCAGCCGGCGTGCCACGTGTGCACGCTCCGTCGTCCGGTGGCGGTGACAGCGTATGGTCCGATCCGGACGTGTCCCGTGGCCTTGGAGAGGGATTCGCTAGGGTTTGCCGAGTGAATTCGGGGAGGTGTATTTATAGGCATAGGGGAGCTAGGAGAGTCCAAATGGAGGGAGTTAGATGGGTTATTGGGCTGTTTTGGAGGGTGTTGGGCTGCAACTTAAAAGAGGCCTTCTTGAGGCTTGGTTAACCGTTGGAGTACCAAGCGAACTCCAAATGACCCGAAACTTGACAGGTGGTCTACGGTGCTATACCAGGGCCACTTGGCAAGGCTCGGTCCATTAAGAATGTTCAACACCCGCACACGGAAAAAGGACAAGAGGGTGCGGCAGGGGAACATAGGAGTGCGGATTGCAAAAGCAGACAGCGGGAAAATGCTCGGAATCATGAGGCGAACACGTATGCAAATGAGATGCACATGATGACATGATATGAGATGCATGACATGGACAAAATGCAAAAGCGAAAACAAAACCCAACCACGGAGGAATATCATAGCACATATCCGAAAATGGCAAGAGTTGGAGTTACAAATATGGAAAGTTACATCCGGGGTGTTCACGGGGTGGAGTGCGAAGGCACCCTCCTCAACACTAAGCTCCTCTGCACGAGGCAGAAACCCTCGACGAGCTGCTAGTCATAGCGAGACAAATGCGCCACTGAGCCGACTCCTCTATGAAGGCGGAGATCCAAGTCAGCCTTGGTGGCAAAGTGACTCCCAGGGCTCCCAGAACCCGGTGGAGCGCCCGGACAGCGGCTGACGACAACGAGCGACAACAAAGCGCAAAGCCCCGCAGCCGACTTCTTGCAGTCGGCGGTCGCAACGATGAAGATCGGCAACGGAGGGCAGCCTCCGACCAAGCGGCGGAAAGGCGGCAAGTCAATTGGTTGCCGGCCTTCTCCTATAAGCAGAACTCTGGATGGTCCTTGCAAGTTCCACAGTGGCCGCAAGCCGTCGAACCACACCACCCGAAAGTGCCAGCTGGCTCGTCCGGGATCGCCAAGGGGCGGCCTCGCCCCTCCGCCGCTGCTGAGGCTCCGCCACCTCTTGAGCGCCGCCCCCTCGCCGCCTCCAGCCGGCGGGCTCGGCGGTCGGCTTGATCCAAGGCGAGTTCCCGAGAAAACACGGAGCATCACGTAGTGTTCACCGATCTGGCGAATGATCGGTGCGGCGCCAACAACGGCAAGAAGTTAGCGATGGCAGCGAAGCTCGAGTTCATGCATTGGTCAGAAGCCTATCAGCTGGAATCGGGCGAGATCACCCGGAAGGTGATGCGAGTCGGGCTCTTACGCCTTGGTTCTCGGAGCAACCTTGGCCTTGATAGGCTGGCCGCCCGTTTCTCGCGGGTCACGATGAAGCGACGCATGCAGCATAAACATCTGTACAAGGACACCATGGAAAGATTGGAATCGGCGGAGGCAACTCCGGTGCAGCGCATGGTATTCCATGGAATTATACCGGCCTCTCCTGCTCCAATCGGCAAGATTACGATAGGCGTCCTCTTCGGAGACAAAGATCACTTCCGCGAGAGCCCGGTCTGGTTCGAGGTGGTGGACTTGAGAGCCCGTACCGCGTCTTGATAGGTCGGCCGGCTTTGGCCAAGTTCATGGCGGTTCCCCCTCGCCTACCTCAAGATGAAGATGCGAGTTCAAGGGATCTGACCATTCGGCGACTACAAGAAGTCGTCCGCTGTCTGACCAAAAGCGATCGGCTGGCGAGCCTTTGGTGATCATGGCGGCGGCTCCTTGATCGTGTCGTGGCGATGGCTGGGAAGCAGCGGAGATGTCGCTGACCCCAAG